>RJWK010000578.1:0-98653 GCA_004363435.1 Platanista minor | reverse complement strand
GTAGAGAAGATGTGCATTTAATGTGAAATATAAAAAAATGCCTATACAGAATGATGCTGATCTTGCAACTGTGTTGTGTGTGTGTGTGTGTGTGTGTGTGTGTGCGCGCGCGCGCACACATGTGTGCATATTCCGGAAAATATGAGAAGCAAATAAATATACATAAATATTAACAGAGCTTTGGGTGATGGAATCAGAGATAATTTTTATTTCACCTTCATCTTATTCTATATTTTTTTAAAAGTTTCATTACAAGTCAGTCAGAAAAAAATTTTAAATACCATATAAACAATTTGGAAGAGTGACCCACTGCTTTAGCAACAGGTCTTCACACAAGTCAAGGCCACCACCGACTTCAAATTGTTGCTGCTAACCTACATTTCAAGGTCCACACCCATAAAAACCACCTTCCGGCTCACTTGGGCTCTTACACCTCGGCCTGCTCCATCCATGTCGCCTTGTCTTCCCCTCCAAACTGTTTTTGCTCTCAGATTTCATTCTGTGGTGATCGATACCAACTAATAACCTAAGCCACTAACCTTACTTCACCTTTTCCCAATTTTCACCTCGCTAATCTCTCTGGAATCCACAGCCATCGGTGTCCTCGTCGTTTCCTCACTGGATGACGAGAGCTTTCTTTCTATCTGGTCTCCTCGCCCCTTGCCCAACCCATCCCCTCTGCCCCCAACATATACACACAGACACACAGACACACACACACACACACACACACACAGACCCCACACACACAGGCCGCTCCCTCCAGGGCAGCCCTGTGATCTTTCTGAAGAGTACATCTGGCCTCGTTACCCTCCTAGGTGGACACCTTCAGGCAAACACGGCACAGCGCATTAGACCCCTCTACCAGTGATTCCTTCTGCTTCACCTTCTCTCATCATTCCTTTCCCCACACCCTCCACCATACCACCCTATGGCTCTGAACCTGTGCCTACACTGTTCCTCCTGCCTAGAGCCCTCACCACAACGCCTGCCTCCCTGGTCCAGCTAACTCCTTGAAGGCTGTCCTTTAAGGGTGAAGTCAGACACCACCACCGCTGGGAATACTCAAGGATGGTGGCTGAGTGTTATGAGGTCCTGCGGCATGTGCTGTTTTCTTGCTGCCAGAGCACTAATCATACACTGTGAATCTGTTTTTGTGCCTTTGCCTCCTCTATCAGATCGTGAGCATCTAGAAAAAGGAGGCCCTCAGAGCCTGTAGAAAGAAGGAATTAATAAATGTCTCCACCATCTAAACTAGAATTCCCTATTCTCATCTTAAAAGAGATCCCAGAGATTTCATAACCTCCCTCAGCCACTCGTTTACTTTATCATCTTGGCAATCGAGATTTTCTTATCTACTAATCAACAAAGAAGTGTATTTATTATATATACTTTATGTCCTGACGACATCTCTTTGGTTTTATTTGAATTTATTTACTCTTGCCGAAGCTATCACAGAAGTGTTACAAGGGTCCCTACACAGGACAGCCATTTAAAGTACTGCAATTTGCTGAAATGAAAGCAGGCAGTGTGTTACAAAGATAAATCAGACTGTTACTACTTAAAAACCTTTAGCAAGAAATCCTTCAGCCTTTTGGGGACTAAAACCTCTGGTTACTTTCTCTTTTGCTAGAAGGGTATATAACTTTGTGTTGCTTGTATATCGGAGCTCTTCACAATTGCCCAAACTCTTTTTTCAAGTGTGACTCAGATTGGACATAATAATGAGTCTGACTAATGCCAAGTCTTATTTTCTTACCCTTTTATGTCATACGCCTTTTAATACACTCAAGAATCATGTCTATTTTTTTCCGCAACAGCATTACAGAACTGACTTAAATTTAGTTGACGGCCTATAAGGGCTACATTTTCTTTTTAATGGCGCTTTTTTGTGTACTCAGCTAAACTACCTTATATCTATCCCCACCCAGCAACCACAGAGAATGACTTCTTTCCGACTTGGATGCCCCCTCTTTTAAATTCTAGTGTTTGCCGGGAAGCTAGGGAATGGCAGAGTCACGGTGAGGTCTTGCTTTTGGCGGGGCCCTTAAGCGGGGCCCGTTGGATGAGCCCCACTGTGGCTGCAAAAGTGCCAAAGATGCGGGCAAGTGTTTGTGTATGAGTGTGGGAAGAGGATTCGTGGCTTCCATCACAATCTCACTGGGGTCCTACACCCTGGAGAGGGTAAGAGCCCCACCCTAAGGCATTCAGAGACATAAAGCAGTCAATTGGATAAACAGCGCCAGCATGACCGAATCAACTTTCTCCTCATCCATCTCCAAAGAGAATGAGAAACTCTGTAATGATTATACACTAAGCATCTGTTGCATTAGTGAAGAACAGAACTTGAGGGTGTGATCTGGTGGACCCATCATATATGAAATTATACAGAGGCCTTCATCTAACACTTTAAATACCAATCACTTCAAACACCCTCAGCTTCTACTTTGACCCAAGCACAGCATACTTACTTTGTCCTCTTTTGATACCTTTAGCTGATTCAGTAAAACTTACTTTAAGACCAAAACATCAAGAATCAAAAGTCTCTCTGCACATAAATATTATGTTAGTAGCCAAAAATAGATGCCTTTCAGGAACTCTTAGTAATTATATTATTTTTGCTAGCATATACTGTTACCTTCCATACTTGTGTTTGAAATAACATTACCAAAAAAATCACTTAATTATGTCAAAATCGGAACTGCCTTCATGTCATTAAGTTGCAAAAATCTATTCTATCAAAATATATCTTAAATCTTAACTTTCATTGCTGTCTACGGGTTAGGCTCTCTTTTATAACTATCACCGCACCTAGTGTATTTCCTACAGGTCAACATAAAATGTAGCATAAATGTGCCAGGAAAAAATGCTCTTTAAAGCGTTTACTTGGATAAAATGCCCTTCACAAATTGAGAAGAAAAAACTAGTAAAAATCGGAAACTGCTGTCATCCATACTCACCACTGAACAGCCACACAAAGGATCCCCAAGCACAGGCTAGACTTGTTCTGGAAGCAAGGGACTGAATTCCATTAGGAGAACAAGCAAGTAGAAACAGCAAGTGGCAACACTACCTTTTCTCCAGCTCATCTTATGTGCAGACACACAGACTGTGGAATCCTCCAGGACTAACAATGAAAACCACACTAGGTTGTTTTCCCCAATTCCTATGAAATGAGTCAGTAGGTCAAACAACTTCTCCGCTCAGGAGAGAGAACAATTTCTGAAGCTGCACTCACTGTTTCCAGTAACTGGATTCCCTCTCTTTGCCCCCTCGATAAAAGTGCTGCCAATAATCTATGGAGAGCCCACCGGGTTCTGGGTGAGACACATTGCAGATACTGCCAGAAGGTTAGTCTTTTTCATGGGGTAGTTTCCCCTTGTGAATAGTCAGGAGGACAAAAATCCAGTTAGGGGTAACACGTGGATGAAGTTTCTTCACTTAAAAAGAGTTGGCATAACTTTTTCTCTGTTGAAACCGTGTAGTCATTTCTTTCTTTCACACAAGAAGACGGAGTGATACTTAAAATAAATACAGAAGAGAAGTAACTGCATCTCTAAAAGCCCCCCACAAACTGCTTCCTTCTGTAAAACATATCTTTTCTTCCTCAAAAGGACTAGTATATTCAAAAGATTCAATGATTATGCAATTAACCCATGCTCTGAAAAACCTTTCACAGGCTTCCATGAGTCCTGCAGCTCCATCCATTAAATCATACAAAGCAGAAGTATTTAAGAGCTTGCTTGCTAGCAGTCCTCTGAATCCATGACTCAAGAGGATGAGCACGGGGTTAGCAATAATCTTCAGAATCTACCACCTACTCACCGCAGGTAACATTTCTTGTAGTTAGCGACCTTCTTTCTGCGTAGGAGATCACCAGCTACCGGCAATGAATCCGTAATTCCAAGGACTCACACACACTCAGGCAAATATATGGACGTGTATCTCTAAATACAAGTACAGAGGTCTTCTGTGACAGTGTGTCAGGAGGAGACTGGAAATACTTTTGCTTTCTGTATTGAGAGTACTTTCTTTCCTTTTAAAGAGGAAGTTTCGTTTTGATCTTGAGAAATTCTCTCTGATAAAACCACCAACTGAAAACCTGCCATTATAAACGAGGGATTTCACAACCTTCATTCCAAAAAACTGTGGCTATTCATTTCTGGAAGTGATTCATTGCAAAAGAATCGTCGTTGGCGGTGGAGGGAGCACTAATTTTTAGAAGACAGCCCGCCCTCTGAGAAGTGAGCTGAAACCTCAGAAACGGCGGCAGCCACGTGCCTCGCTGACCCCCCGTCACAGCTCCCTGAATCACCATCCACCAAGATGACGCACTATGACCAATTTCCTCTTGTAACTCCCTCAGTACACAAAAACCCTTTGGTCTGTACCCCCTGAATATTCCCGGGCTCTGGCAGAAAGGTTCAAATAAATCTGGGAGGAGGGCAGCAGCACTCTCCACCTGTCAACGCTCAGTTGCTGGCTAGTAACCAGCATATGGATACTCACTTCCTGTGAGTACTTCTAAAAGAGCTTATGATATTTCCTTTGGAAAAAAAAAAAAAAAGTGGGGAGGAAAGCAATACAGGGAGGAGAAGTAAATCCAACAAGCATTCAAAGCTAAAAGCATGCAACGTGATGGCTGTTTACCAGCCACGCCTAATTTTAATTTGGTTTTTCAACCCCTGTGTAATTAAGACAGCCAAGAGAGAACAGCATCAGGAGAAAGGGGGAAAAAAAAAAAAAAAAAAAAAAAAAAAGACATTTCACAAATGCTTAGACCTTCAGTGTGCGTGACCAGAAAAGTAATTTTAAGATTCAAGTGAACCAATCTGAAGCTGTTTAGAACATTAACCCTTCAAGGAAAAAGAGCTATTTTCGTTTGTCCCTAAATTTCAAATATGGAAATCATCTTCCCCACTGGGTGCTGAGACACTGAAGACACAGCCTCTGAGTGCCATCCCCGGGGTTTGGGAGAAGAGGGAACATTTTCAGATTTGTCTGTGATGGGAGCAGAAAAACACCTATTTCTAACACCCTCTCACATTAACAGTGACCACGTGATTTTCGCACCAAAGCGCCCCTTGAAAACCGACCACGAAGGGCTAAGATGTGACCTTTTGTATTTCTCTTGGCTTTAACCAAACCTGATCACTTAGAGAAGAGTAGAATTTCTTGACAACTGGGCAAACTAAGAAAAATTGCTTTTATCCCATCTTAAAGAGCATCAACGTGACACGGCTCATTTTCTGAAGAGACTTGTAGACATTTTGCTAAATGAGGAGCTTAAAAAAAAAGAAACCTGTCCTTTATTTTCAGAAGGCTGTTTATGTGCTTCTGTCCTGGGTGGGAACGGTGGGGTACGGGGGCAGAGGAGTTCATGCAGGCAGAAAGAGAAAAACACGAGCTTCCACTTACTGGGGCTGAAGAAATAAAAACAAACAGATCCAATGTGTTCACGTTATCTGTTACACGGCACTGCTCAGCCCTTAATTTCTAACGTGGGGACACCTTCTACCCCAGCTCCTGTATTTCTCCTTTTTGCACACTCAAGAATAAGCATAAAGAATATATGTGAAAAATTTTAATAAAACCGTCTGTGTTTTATACTCTGGAAGGAAATTTTCACGAATGTGAAACATTTTTATAACTTTACCAAAACTGATATTTTAAAAAGAAGAGTATGGAAACCATATGCATGGTGTGAATATAACCTTCAAATTGAGGATGAGTAAAAAACAGCACCAATAAATGTCCTTAAGGATTTGATTCAAACCAACAATACTACACAACAGTCATCCCTCTGTCCTCACTCCCAAGCCCTCAGCATGAACTTGCTCAATGTAAAGAGGACCTCTCTGCATGATGTCTAAAGAACAGGAACCCTAGAGGGAGGGCAGTTTTAAATACCTACCGCTTAAAAAACTCCTACTGATACTGAGCTTGGTGAATGATTAGAGGCCCAGACACTTAACTCAAAATGTTAGAATATCTCATTTCCCCTCCCACTGTGTCATGTTCATACACATGCTGGAAGTGCTCAGAGCTTCTGTGCAGTTTGTTCCTGTTTCAGACTGTGCCTTATGAAAGTTCCTCTTAAGTCCTGGGTGGCCAATGCAGAGGTTTCGAAAAGAGAAAGGAAAAGTACAACAAAACAGAATAAAGATCGTAGAAATACAGGTGGGGACAGTATATGGAGAATATGAACCCAACCCATGTGGCCGCTGCCGAGAAGCTGCTGCCCTCTAGGAACTCCTGTAAGTGGAGAAGGCTGAAGGGACTATTTCTAAGGGTGGGTATTCAGAATGTGATTAAGCTACAGGGACTATCCAAGTCCTGCTCTAATTTGCTATTCTGTGGACATCCTGCAAGCCCAAGTTTACAGAATCAGTGTTTGCTCTCCAGACCTCTGGGCCCACTGTCCTCCCATGCTCCCCAAGCAAAACAAAACCCTGTCACACATGTTCTTCACAGCTAACGTTTACTCAAAGTTTCCTTTTAAACAACGGAAAGGAGGGCACTCTTCAGTGGCCCTTTTATAGAAACGTTGGGGGTGTGGCCTCACACAGGAAGGGCACCAGACCCAACACGGGAAGTCGGGAGGCCTCGCATTGGAGTTCCGCCTCTTCCCCCCGTGATGCTTTGCTCTCTGGTCCAGATCACCCAGCCTCTTTCAGCCAGTTTGTCCATGGTGACAGCAACCTGACTCCAAGGGCCGGTTTAGGCACCCACACGGATCTACTCATCTACTCATTCGATCCTCACAGCAACCCTACAAGCTCAGTTCTTTTGATTATTCCCATCCTACAGTTAAGGACACTGAGCCTCAGGGGCTTTCAGGGTTTGACCACGGTCACACAGTCGGCAGGTGGTGGAGTCAGGGTTCAAAGCCAGGGAGCCTCACACCTTGACCACTCTGCTCGGAGCCTTCCATCAGCACGCCCGCCTACCACGCCAGGGCTGTGGTGTGCGTGTTAAGTAAAGCCGCCCTGAACACTACTACTCGAGGCCGATTTTTACTCATGTCACATGCAAATATATTCTCCGCAGAACTGAAAGGAAACTAATGACAACTAAGTGCTCCTAACTCTAACACATCAGTTTGCTCTCTAAGAACAGCTTCGTATAATTTGCAAACTACCCCTTTGCAAAATTTGTGATACTGAGTTTTGGAGGCAGAAGGGATCTAGAGATCCCTTCGATCAGAGTGGTGGAGTGAGGATCCCCGGCACAGAGGCAAGGTTTGCCCCTCTATCACAAGGCGCTGCACCACTGCCTCACAGCCGCCCGGAACTGGGAAGCGCTTCTTGAGTATTATTTTGATCTGTCAGGCATTCAATCACTCATGTGACGCACGCATGTGTAACATCAGTCCTCAGAAATGTGTCAGATGTTTTCTTCTCACTACAAGCTCCTCAGGCTTTAAGAAGGAAAGAGAAAGGTGAGGGAAAAAAATCTTTTCTTCCTGTTGTTTCTTCTTCTTTTTTAAGCCAGGGAAACACAAAGCCTCTATCAAAGTTCTCCTGTGATGAACATAACTGAAGTTCTATCCGATTCTTTCTTTTCTCTGTAAACTTGCTCATACGCAGACCTGCTGTTAAACAAACTATCTTCCCCATGTGCTTATGGAACGTGGAAACCAGAGAAATTGGAAGCTGGGGCCTCCTTGGCTTTGACGGTGATTGATTAACTTGGTCATTTACTCTTGAAGGAAAAAGTAATTTCCTACTTAGGGTATTCAAACTTTTCTTATGCTACTTATTCTATAACGTTTGGCCTTATTATATTCACTCAGAACTTTTTTAATGATTCCGTGTCCTACTGGGTCACAACGAAATACCCGAAAATAGCTCATCCTAAAACGAAGACATCTGTTGACAAGAAAAGTTAAGAAGGGAAAGAAACAAGGCCACATTCTGGTCTTATTTCCCCTTAAGAGAGCAAAGATTCTGGGAAATTTGTGTACGTTAAATTTCTAAGTGGGCACTTTTCCCCCAAAAGATTTATTTGGCATGAAAAGTTACTTCCTGTAATCATAAAATCAAATGTTATTTACTCCTGTCATAACCATTCACATACTTCCTGTCATAAAAACTTGCACTTGGCTGGAATATTAAATAAAACATGCAAAAAACTACAGGTAGGAAGTGACTGTATAAATATATATTATGCTAAGTTCATAGTCCAGTCTAAGAAAGGGACGAATCACCTCTTCTTGGAAAAACTAGTATTATACTTTATCACCTTGGCTGACTAATCCCACAGGATGAACTTGGAGGGTAAAAAGCTTTCTCTGTTTACCGAGCTCAATCAATAGTTTTAAGGTGGCTTTAGGATGCCTCCCAGGGGTACTGTATGTGTATCGGGCTGCGATGTTCTTGAGGAGTTCATGGCCCAGAGTTAGAATCGTGACGAGTCAAAAACTTACCCAGGGTAGATGTGCACATTTTAAGTGCATGCCCACATTTTTCTTTGATGGCTGCATATTTCTCAGAGAAAACAAGCTTCTAAATTCCTAGGCTTCCGTGTGTCTGGTGGGAAAAGCGGAGCCAGTGTACACAAACAATGATAGAAGAAAGTGTGTGTGAGCAGATTTGTTTACAAAACAGGGCCCAGCAAAGTCTGCTTCTCCATGCCACGGCAGGATCCATCCAACAAAACAAACACACAGACACAGAAGAATCTATGGGAATAGCTCTTCTTTCTGATGAAGGTATGACAGTTTGTAATCATAACTGAGCCGTAAGTTATAATGTGGCTTAGTCCACCCTGAATTGGGAATATGTCACAAAATCCAGTCTAACACACACATGTGCGCGCACGCACACAGAGATGTGTATACTTCCATACAGCACAGTGGTTTCAACGCTCCTTCTTTGGCATTAGAATCTGAAAGTTATTTCTTCACACAGGCGTCTTCTCCAACCTTGAATCCTACATGCTTCCATCTGGACAGGGTGGTCCTTTCAAACTCATCAGGAAACAACAAAACCAACAGCGTCTATTTATCTTAGCTTAATTAACTGTACGGCCATAGGACCAGGCTTGAGAACTTGGACCCTAACCCTTCTTCAGGGAGCAGAGCTGAGCCAATCGGTCGGTCGCCAAGTCTAATCAGCACTTGTTTCCAGTGACTGCTGCCTTTGTCCTCTCCCGCCCATTCCCGATTCTAAAAAATATGTCGGACCTCCATCACTTTGTTCCTGGACAACTATGACAGCCTTTTTAATTGGTTCACTTGCCAACGAGCAACTGCGTGGCAGAAAAACACAGAAAAGAGTAGGAAGACTGGGTTCTGGGTTTGGCTCTGCCAGATACAAACCATGTGGTCCTGAGAAAGTCATGCGGTTTCCTTGGAACTTGGTGTTCTCATCTACAGCATGAAGAAAATGGCTATCAAATGATCTGATCTAATCTGGGACATAAACAGTCACCAAATATGACCTTCTGAAACTTAGTTTCCTCAGGTAAATGCACACCTTAAAAATCTTCAGTGACTTTGCTAAAGTTTAAGTTCTTCAGCCTGAACTGAACGCGAAAGTCTCAAAAAACATACGGCCCCACACAACTGCAGTAGTGACCCTAACAGGGATCACTTCTTGAGCTATATGCACTATGCATTACCCAGGAATTTTATATATGTGGGCTCTAATCCCCATGACCACTCCACAAGGTTGGTGTTATGACTCTACATTACACATCAAGAATCTGAGGTTCTGCGAATAACTCACCCAAGGCTATAAAATCTATTAAGTGCCAGGAATGGCATACAAAGCTACATGTGGTTGATTATAAAGCCCACTAAGCCATACTGAGTGCTTTAAATGTACCATAATACAAGGGCGGGTGTGTGTGTGGGGGGGGGGGGGTCCCTAACTGGTTGAATGATCATTCTCTGAGTCCCTGTAGTTACCAGGATGCAAAAGGAAGCACCGATCATCAGAATGTAAAAAACAATGACAAAGTGATCACTTAGCGTTAAGTCCTCCTTAACATCAGCATCTCTTCCTGCTCACTTTCTTGGCTGCTCAGTACTACAGAATACAAATACAAATACAATGTAGTTCACTTGTAACAGAAACTGCAGTTTTACACATAGCTGATAAAAGTGATGCTGGGGAAACGGGCGTGAGTCACACACAGTCACTGACAAATAAGGATCAAAGGGAGTTTGAACAGTTAACAACTGAGCAAGCAAAGGTCAACAGAGATGATTATAGAGAGGTAGGCTCTTCAAGAGAATGGTTTGTGTATCAAAAGATTAAGAGAGGTCCTTGGGGAAATTAAATGCTTATAACAAAAATCACCCTCTTTACCATCCTGCCACAGAAGTGAACAATCTTTGGTCTAAGAAATAGCCTATTGTTGCATCATAGCCCAAATTTCTGTTATATAATGTAAAACAAACTGAGGTTCAACTTCTTTTAACTTTTCAAGACTTAATCCCAATAAAATCTTTTTTTTAATTTTACTGTTTAAAATGTCTGATTCAGTTTTAAGTCAATTCTCTAAAAGTAACAGTTTTCTCGGAGCGGTTATCTTCAGGTAACAAGGCCCTCTTGAAATGGGAATAACAGAAAAAGGAAGAATAAAAGAATTACTGAGATGCAAATAGTACAATAGAACAATAAGAGAACTAATTCTCCAGCCCACAAATGGGAAGTAATGTCCTAGGTTTCTTCTCATTTCAAGATTCTCAGGCTTACCCAGCCCAAAGCACCCATAAAGAAGACCTGCTCATCAGCTCCATGCCCTGGTCCCACCACTGTGTCTACGGTGGCATAGATACGGCATTCATATGGCATTAGGCTAGCCTCTGGGCAAGTCTGACTGTCTAGGCAGAACTAGACCAAAGTCTAGTAAACTGTGTAAATCCTAACTTTACAAGATTCACTCCACCTATTCTACCTTTATCTAGTTACCTGAAGATCTCTACTTTTTTCCCAGAAGGCAAGAGTTTATAATCTGGAAGAATTTTGTCTTATGATAATTCAAGTTATAAAGGCCTCAACGTATATCAAGATCCCGCCTGACACGTGTATATACACCTCTGTATAAAATTAAATGGTTTTGGTTTCTGCAAATATCCTTCAATCAAGCGCTCAGAGAAGAGTTGTTTTGAGAAAGATTTAATGGGATTTTGTAACATAAAACCTCAAAAGCGTATTATTGACTTAACCAAGACAACGCTGGAATACAAAATGCGACTGCTGTGCTTTTTCTTGTAACTGTCATGTCCGCCTCCAAGAATCTAATAAAATAATGTTGTCTCTGGTGCCAGAGAAACCCAAGAAGGCACACCCTAGGGAGACGGAGTCTTAAGTCGGTGAATTCTGACGCATGTAAGTAAGCGATCAGAACATTATTAGTGAGCTTTTGGCCTTGCAAGATGGCTGTTTGCTGTAGGGATCTTGGCTTGTTACTAAACAGAGAGCGGTTTTGTGATACTTTGAAATAGCTCCTTCTCTCTGAAAAGCAAGAAGTGTTACTCTTCATAAGGAAAAACCCAGAGCCTGTGATCTACACCTTATAGTAGAGATTCTTTTTCCTATACACGTAGAGGCTATACAAGCACAAAAATGCACCGTGAAAAATTAATATGTAAGTAAATACAAGAGCTTTCCAGAATTCAGAAATCTGAAATTGGGGAACAGGGTGCGCAGAAGCGGGATGGGAAGAACCAGCGGCAGTTGAGCGGTTTTGAACTTCTGACTGTGATTCCGAAAGATTTTTAACACAGCACTGGTTTTCCGAAAAGGGTTTTTGTAGCACTGACCCCAAAGGCAGCATAATGTCGCTGTTGCAGTGTATGTTAATGAAGGCCACTGTTAATGATATGCTCTCTTTTAAGACTACACAGAAGCTGAATATGCAAGCAGCTAATGCAGAGCAATGCTGCAGCTCCATTTACAGTCCTCGGACGCAGTGAAGCCTGTGCTTCAGAAGCTCAGGGTGGAATGCTTGTTTTGGAGAGCATTCAACGGAGAGCATTTGGTTTCCTCCATTTAACCAGGTCACCCAGGCATGGAATGCACAGCTCTGCCAGACAGAGAGCGTTGTGGATGCCTGAGAAACAACGGCTTGTCCAGGCTACTGATGCGAAGAGAGGCCACGGTTTCCTTTTTCTCTGCTTTGAATGGCAGCCTTGATGTCACAACAGCTAGGAACCGCTGGAGGGACAAATAAAAAGGCTCAAGCCAAGAGTGCCCTGCTCTGCTGCAGGGGCATTTTCATGCCATTCTGGTATCTTCTGTGGCTGCAGAGAGTCAGCAAGAGCAGAGGTGAACGGCTGGAGCTTAAAAACAGAGGCGGCCTCTGGGCTGATAAAACAGACCTTTGACCACGTTAATCATCACCTTCCAGAAATCTGGATAAACTACAGCTCTTGCATTAAGCTTGTTTCTGACCAAGTGGACTCTCCAGAGAATGCCTGGAGTGATGCTGCTCACGGTTCCAACCTCTGCATTCCCCGCCCCGCCCCCCCGCCAACCCCGCCAACCCCGAAGAGCTGAACTTCCTGTATTTCAAAGTGGACCACTTCTAAGAGGGGCTGCCACAAACTTCCTGAGAGAGGCAAGGAGCTCAGGAGAGCGGGCAGACAGTTTTTGCAAGAGACTTATTTTCTACGATAAAAACATCCTTTAGGGATTTTATAATTTAAGTTCAAGCAATTAAACGTGCACATTTAGCACCCAACTGCAGGTGTTTGAACAAATGGGTGAAAAATGTTCAGATGGCTGGCAGGCTTAATTCACCATTATCTAAAATGAGTTGTCTGTCTTAAGTCATCACAGAAGTTTGAAAAGCAGGATCTTTCATGTTTCAACCTTACCTCAAAATTATATTTAGCTACATGAGTATCGGATCACTTATTTCCATTATAAATGCAACGCTAACTGTAGACATACCGGGCAATCTGCAGGCAGGATATGAAAGCATCATGCCACTGCTTTCATGGAACAGAGAACAGCTTTCTGTTGCCACATGTCTGCCCAAGTTCAGCCCCTCTGCCTTTGAAGCAATAACAACTTTCACCAAACCCCAACCCTAGCCTAAAACCCACAGTGCTCGGGGTCCTTTGGGACAGCCAAAGCTCGAAAACCAGGAGCTGATGGGACGTCTTTGAGGTGTGTGTGTTGTAGCAGCACAACACACAGAGGGCAATGGAAACACCTGCTCTTATGACGTTCTGTGCTCGTATTCAGAAGAGAAGTTCAGCAGAAGGAACACCACCTCTGAGCTACTTGGCCCCTTTTATAAGCTCTTTCTTTTCTTGATTTTTAAAAAAATATTTATTTATTTGGCGGCACCGGGTCTTAGTTGCAGCATGCATGCTCATAGTCGCAGCATGTGGGATCTAGTTCCCTGACCAGGGATCGAACCCGGGCCCTCTGCACGGGGAGCACGGAGTCTTAACCACTGGACCACCAGGGAAGTCCCTCTTTTCTTAATTTGATGAGCACTCCCAAAGCATAACTTCCCTGTGGTCATCGGGTCCATCTTGTTTCAAGAGAATAATCTGCCGTGAAGATATACTCACTTTCAAAGATAAAAGAGGGTATAATTCTGATACAAAATTCTCATTTAAGACCTCCTTCAACAGAACACACCCCTTCTTGCCTTCAGGTTGTCTTGAACATCTTCTCATCCTCTGAGGGTATCTGAGGCCTGTTTTGCAATCTGGTCTTTGGACTCAAATGATCTTTACCTGGGTAGAGAACAAATTCCGTGCCTTGTTTCTGCTGTTTTAAAAAAAAAATCCAAGTATTTTCAGTGATTAAACAATGGAGAAGATAGAGCAAAAATTATTTGTTAACTGCATTTTCTTTCAAATGACGATTATGCTCAAGAGGTGAAACTTATTCTCTAGCCTTACCCTTGTTTCTATTTTATAAGAGCTTTTTATAGTTTAAGAACTGTAATTAAATTTCCTCAGAACTGATTTATTAAACTTAAGTTTTCAAGAAGAGAATGATGGGATTTCTTAAACTATTAAGTTTCCAAAAGGAAGACAAATTATTTTTATTCTAATACAAAAGATGAGAGACTGAAAGGGAAAATTGTTTCCATCTGTATTTTGATTAGAATTTTTTAATGTTCAAATTCTTGGTTATAAACCACAGTAAACAACCAGTCATTCATTAAGGAGCAACTATTGAACAGGCGATATTTAAAGGAGAAAAAATAAAACACGATGTGATTAAAACCCCACGCACGTCTTCACTTCAAGGCAAACGCTGTGCCCATCTGGGTATTTAGAAGGTGCCAAATATCATTGGGATCTAGATTTAATTCATGTCATAAAGAAAGTACTGTGTTTAATTTGTTTACAAAAGACCTAGAACCTCATGGAAATGATGACGGTGATATGGACATGAAGTGAATTCAACAGTAAAATGAGGCACTGATTTTTAAATTATTTAAATATACAATCAGTCACAAACATGAACAAACTTTCAATGATCTAGCGTCCTACTTCTAATGAGAAAAGGCAATTTTAAAGATAACTTTCAGCTTTAATAGGTTTCTGCTCTAGTTTTCTCCTCTGTTCGGAAATCTTTAAAGGTTTAGTCGGTTCAAAAATCCCGGCCGCTTTTAGTCAGAAGGGCCTGAGAAGAAGAGACAAGGTGTGTCCCGAGGGGACTCAAAGATGGATTGTGAGAATCTAACCCCAGGACGTGTTACCTGAACTGAAGGCACTGTCTTTGCTTGCTTTAGTGGTGAGACTTGGGAAGGACCCGAGCTCCAGAGCCCTCTCTTCAGGGGACAGGAAGTACGAAGTGCACTGATCCCAGCAGCTCCCAGCACATGTGCAGGGGTATCCACGTTCAGAAGTTAAGCCTGAGCTGGACGACCTGCCGGCCAGGGCGGCCACCCTCAGCGGGGCAGTGGCTTTCCTTCCACGCTCTCTTGCCCACCGAGTCTTACATGAACAGCAGACCCGATCCCTGATTTCAGTCTAAGGACACCGATGGGAATTTTCCATGAAATCTTCTTTAGGAACAGACAGCTATCGTAAACACCACAGAAATGAGCTCTCCCTTTCCAAATTCCTCTGAAGGCGGCAGAGACTATGTACAGCCTTGCTCTAAACTTATTTGTAACAAATAAATAAAATAAAATAAAATAATAAAATAAAAGCTTCTCCTCCAGGTTATTACAACTCAACCAACAGTCATCATCCAACCCTATAATGCACACGTGAGACATCGGTTTTCACAAATTGTCTTTTGTGCTTGTTAGGAAAAACTAACTTTCGATCTCTCTATCTCTCTATCTCTCTCTCTCTCTATCTGTTCTTTACCTATATGGAAACAAACTCACAATACTAATCTCCAAGAGTGATTCCGTAGTAGGTAGCTTTATAAAACCAGTTTCCCACCCCCCCCTCTTTTTTTTTTTTGGCCATACCTCGTGGCATGTGGGATCTTAGCTCCCCAACTGGGGACGGAACCTGCGCCCCCTGCAGTGGAAGCGCGGAATCTTAACCACTGGACCTCCAGGGAAGTCCCTAAAACCAGTCTTTATGCTTATAAATCTACCCTCCAATAGGTGACAACAGAACAGCTCCGTCACTCTCCTTAACTTCTAATATGTACATGGAGAGGCAAACACGAGGTTTTATTGAGACATGCTTCTTTTCTTCATAGCACATCATAACCTGCAGTTGCCTTTGTGCATTTGTACACTGCCTGTTTCTTCCACTAGTCTGTAACTTCCATGAAGGCAGGATTAGTGTCTGTGTTATCCTTATATAAACACCGTGGGATGGATGGAAGGAGGGTGGGGAAGGGGTGGGGAGGGAAGAAGAAAGAAGTAGTTAAGAGGAAGAAGGGAGGGAGGGAAGGAAAGGAAGAAGATAGTTGCAACAGCAGCTACATTGGTTTTAGCAAAGACAAGGAGTACTTTCACAGTTTCATCAGATTTTTCATTTATAGGATTTTAAATTCTTTATAACTATTATTCATCAAATCTCATAATAGCCCCAAGTGACCTTTTAGCATGAAATTAAAATTATTATGTATGTGACACAGAGGCACAAAAATAAGGCATAATTAGCTCCTAGATCTTTCATGTTTTATCTGTACAACAGCCACTACAGCAGGTAGTTCTGCTCACTGACTTTTCAGGGTATCTGTGTGTAAATACAGAGCTCTGTTTCTTAGGTGAACAGTTTAAGAACTGTGACCAAGGTCCAGTATTTCTTCCCTTTTTATTCATTCAACATCTCTTGGAAACACAAAGCCCGATTTTAACTGTGGATAAATCTATGTGAAGGCAGAACTAGTTCTCAAGCAACTCTTCTCGTTTTTACCACCTACATAGAAATGTTGCTTCTGGTAAAGGATGCCTCTCAATGAAGAAATCACTTACCACTAATAAGCAGGGCCACTGGGGGCAGAGGACAACATCAGACCTGACAGCTAGGAAGGCAGGTAGTGTCGCTAAGAGGATGCTCGAGATCCCTCCCATCACCCGGCTCCAGGGGGAGCATCCAAGGAGCCCTCTCCTCACGCAGCATATCCTGTGAGGCTATGATGGGCACTGTCATCAACACAGGACTGAGGAGGACTCGCCTGAGTTTACACAGCCCGTGACTGACAAGAGTCAGGATGCAGCCCCAGGTCTTAAAGGCTGCGTCTGCTGCCTCATCTGGCCGCCAGGCTGTTCAGTGCTCAGGCTCTGAACCGGTAGGGCCGCAGGAAGTGGCAACAAAATCATCTGCACCGCAGAGAAAGTGTGAACACAGACAAGCCCAAACCGATCATCACAGTTTTGAAGCATCTTGTCTAGGAACAGTTACCGACAGGAAAGTTAACCTGCTGAGCCAAGCGCAGACCTAATCAGGTGCGTTTTTGCCACAAATGCCTAAAGCCCTTCTGTCAGGGCAGAGGCGAACCTCGACTCCCATCGTCTGTGGCTGCCGCAGGAATTACGAGAATTAAAAGAAATGACGCATGCCCTTGTGGCACCTTAACGTTGAGGGTCTCCTGCGAAAACTACATTCAACCCCAGCTCCCATCTGAACACAACCAGACCAACCTTGGCAAGTCAGCTTTCATCTTGCTCAATCTTTTCTCTCAGTTTTTCCCTATCAATCTATCACAAGTATTATTGGTTGAGGGTCTACAATACATCTAGCATTCTTCTGATGACAAAATAAAAAAAATCACTCCCTGTACACTCTGCACTCAAGTACTTTACGATTCAGATTTTTTTTTCTCCCTTCTGGATGCCTATAATTTCTTCTTGACTGATTAGGGTTTAGAAAACATGGCACGTTCACAACCATAGGAAGTTAACTGCACGGCACCCATCACAGAGCAAGAAAGGCAGAAAGGTGTCAGTTCTGACTGCTGGGCTAATTCACCTGGGTCCTGACTGACCTGTATCACCAATGTCCCAGGAATGTAAAGTAACCTTGCCCAGCACACCCCCGATGGCAAGCAGCTGTGACATGCTGATTCTGTGGGTAGGACGCCATGCGTTCCCAGCTTCATTTGCAAGAGTATTTCCAGGTCCAACTGCTGCCTGTGGCCACCACAACAGAGGTCCTGACCCCTTCAGCCAGCTCCACTGGGAGATGGACTCAAGGCCGTCGATCTATGATCTAATCCCAGTGCCAAGGTGAGTTTGTCAAAGGCCCTGAGAGCAAATTATGTTTTCCCTGCCTGGGGCTTGGTTTCTAGGCTTTAAAAAGGATTCTCAGTATTTACTGCAGTAAAATTAATAAGCACTTTCAAATTTCTGCCAGATGCCCTGGAGAAATACGGTTTATTAACACAAAACAAATGCGGTGCCTGAAAGGCAGGAGACCCGGATCATAGTCCCTGGCCCACTACGATTCACTGGGTGGCTTCAGGCAGGGAACTTAAAATCAAGTGCATCATTTTCAACAGGCACAGAGTGGACACTTGGCAGGTGGGCAATGCCCTGTGAGGTCTGAGGCTGGTCCAGTGGCGCAACTAAGTCAGTGCAGAGGAGGCCCTTTGCCAGGGCCCAGGGCCTTGAGTGCTGTTTTGTAGCTGGCTCAAGGTGGCCATGCTGAAATGTGACCATAAAATTTTTGAAAGCTTGAAGCTGAAGGAACTGGTTGAAACCTGTCCTTGAAAAGAGGGGCAGTCCCACATATTAGGTAAGAGCACAGCTTTTAGGAGCCAACTCTGTGGATTCGAATCCTGAGTCTACCATTTTCGAGCTTTAGCTTTCTTGTCTGTAAGATATGAATAAATACCGTCTACTTGTCACAGGCTGTTGTGAGGATTAGATGTGTTAATTCTTGTCAACACTAGGTGAGCATTAGCTATTAGCTAAAAATTAACAAGGTAGTAATATCAAAGGTAATAATTTATTAAGCATATATTTTTTCAGTTTCCAAAGCAAATTTATATAGAGTTCCAGTTGGAATGAATGAAACTCCATGAGAGAGGTAATAATAAAATACCTAACCTTCTACACCCCTTTAGAGTTTGCAAGACACTTTCCCCTGTTTTCTCTGAGGCTCATATTCCCCTCATTTATTCTTTTACAAGTCCCACTTCAGCAAAGGGACCAGGCAGACTGGAAAGACCAGAAGCAAAAAGAAAGACAAAGTCTTTTTTTTTTAAATAAAAAACTCAATCAATAGGTTAAATAGCATTCCAGAAACGGCTGGAGAAATAATGCTTTAGAGGCCATCTGCATGCTGCTATCTCCATCTGAGACCTCTCCCCTGAAATACAAACTTGAATATCCACTTGCCAGCTCAACATCTCCACTGGAATTGCAACAGGCATCTCAAAGCCAACATGACTAAAACAGAACTCCTTGTTTTTCTCCCCTCTCCCCATAAACAGGATAATGGGGTAAACTGTGATACAGTCACACCTCTGGAACACTGCAGCAATGTATGCAAAGGAACTGCACCTATACTCCCAACAACATGGGCGACTTTTATAAACATAATATGGGGGGAAAACATAAGCTACAAAAAAACTACACATGGTGTGACACCATTTTTTACGTATCTCGAAATACCTTTAGCAACGCACATTTGTGTGATAAAGTTTAAATGTTTGTTTAAAATAAATCGAGAGAATTAAAAACACAAATTTCAGAATTGCAAGGAAGCTGGAGAATAGTGGGAAGGAAGTTCACAGAGGGATCCAGAAGCATCTGTAATGTTCTAGTTCTTAAAGTAGGTGGTGGGTCACTGGAGTACATTTTTCAAAATTGTGCTTTAGAGCTTACTTGTATGTTATGCATAATCTCTTGTATATATCAAATAATCAACAAATTTAAAAGACAGAAATACAACCCGTAAAAATGAACTGTGTTGAAAGTTATACTTTAAAACAAACTAAGCAGTGAAGGAGAGTAAATCTTGCTAAAAATATGAAGAAATTAATGTATACTAATAAAGTTGGGTTATGGAATATAATTATTCTTACAAGGATGAATAAAACACATATGTAATACATGGATCAAATGCCAAGGGAAAAAAAATGACTAGGTTTAGAGGTCAGAACAAATTTATTTATCGGGGGATCTTTTTTTCTACACCGCGGGCCTCTCACTGCTGTGGCCTCTTCCCGCTCTGCGGAGCACAGGCTCCGGACGCGCAGGCCCAGCGGCCATGGCTCACGGGCCCAGCCGCTCCGCGGCACGTGGGATCCTCCCGGACCGGGGCACGAACCCGCGTCCCCTGCATCGGCAGGCGGACTCTCAACCACTGCGCCACCAGGGAAGCCCGAGGCTTTCTTTCTTAAAAACAAAATGGATTGATTGATATTACTTGCTTAGTGTTCCCTGTTTAGCAGGTGGACGATCCAAGGCCACTAAGGATGAGAACATCTCCCTGTCCTGCCCGGGCTTGGGTCTCTCGAGGCTCGTCCAGGAGGAAGCTCAGCACCTCACCTGGTGAAGGCCCGTGATTTGGGAGTTACCCTTCTCTCCCCCATCAGCACTGACAGCGGCAGTTTATTGTAGACAGACTTGAAATATATGCTTTCTTTTTTCTAGAGCATCTAAGTTGCAATTCTTAAAACGAACACAGCATCAGAAGTCTATTTTAGAAGGAAGTGACCGAGCTCAAAGCAACACTAGGCATGATGTGCCTTGTTTATTTATCTGTTCCAACAGGCAATGAAACAAAAAGAGGCCTGTGCATTTCTTGTGCTTTTCAAATAGGAACTGGATCTATCTGAATGGCCAGGGAGGAGAAGACAGTTTGATTTAGATTTGGCATGGATTTAGGGGAAGCAATGTCTTTGTAACTGGTCCTAAATATTATGGCAACTTGGACTGAGTCAGTCTCCAAGGGAGAAGTCGCCACATGTTATAACAGAAGCCAGTGGGCTTGGCAAGGAAGGGAATGAAAGAATTACAATGAAAGCAACACCATTTTTCCACCATGGCGAAGATGCGCTGGCCAGGACCACGGCCTGCCCTCCTTTTCCATGGCTGATCAAACTAAGCACGGCCCTTTCACATCAGTCTTTATCATCATATTCTGAAGAACACTAAATGCTGAGATTAATGTTAATTTCTAATGCGTTCTTAAGGAGAACTTTTTTCTTCCTCCTTACTAAAAAAAAAAAAGAATAAACCATTCAGAACAGAGATTCAAAAAGAGGAGTGCCAGCAAAAATTCTGTTAAAAAGGTTGACAGAGTACCTCTTTCAAATGTACTTATTAATTTTGGAGCTCCAATAAGATAAGTTTGTGATCTGTTTTGATGCATGCTTCCGGCCCCCCCGCACCCCCCCCCACCCCCCATTTAAATTTCTGAAAGTTAGAGTCTTGCCTATCTGTCTTGCTATTTTAACTGGTCATTCCCAAACATAAACTGCCCTACTTTGAAGCTTTCCAAAGCTACGAGGAGGTGAAGTCTGGCACAAAGCAGGCTGTCAGTGACTGTTTACTGAGTGAATCTGCATTTTTGCATGGCCTTGAGTTGGATGCAAATTCTAAGGCTTCTTACATTAACAGTAATTTTTCGGTCAACATCATCATAACTTACTATTTCCAAGAGGAAAAATAAGCTTATATAAATGGTACTGTATACAGTATCTAGTGTTCATTTATGAGAAGCAAAGGAAAGGAATTTTGAGAAAAAAATGAGACAAAGTATAAATCTCACAGTTTCATTTCACAAAGTGGTTTTCCAAATATACCACATATTTCACTAAAAAAAGCAAGGAGATATATACGTTTGTGAGATAGGTAGGTGACAAACTAAGGGGTGCGTGTGTGCAAGACCAAGAAAGCATGACAGAAAGACACAGACAGAAAGAGAGACAAAGAGGAACCTGGAATAATTAAAGAAACAGAGAGTTTAAGTAAGGAATGTTCTAAAAATACATAAATGATGATTCCTTAAAAGCACCAGAATTACTTAGATGTTGCCCTAGACCAGTGTGGCATACCAGCTATGAAAAGTCGGTCCTGAATGCTAATGACAGGGATGTACACAGTATCATGCAGATTTCTTTTGGGAAGGAGAGTTACTGACAGAGCCATGTAGCACTGACTGAAGCCCAGGCTGACAGGCTCATCTTGAGGAGAAAACATCCTCAAATATGTGCCCGAGGGCTAAATCCACATGCGTCTGTAATACCCTCTTCTCCCATCCCCATGGCTATTTGGGAGGGATCTCAGAGAAGAGAGTGAGTCCGTCAGTCACTCAACATATATGTATAGGAACCTGCTACGTGTCAGGCACTGCACTTGGTAGATGCAGAAATATGATAATGAACTCAGTGGAAAAAAAAAAAGAAAAGTTCCTGCCCTCATGGACACCAGGCAGCTGGCAGCAGAGGGGTACAGCAGAGTGACTGAGAACACGGCTGGGGTCATCAGGTGAGGTTTAAATCCTGCCCTGGAAACACTGCTCAACTGCCTAATTATTGCTTTCTTTATATGTAAAATGGGATGATAATGTTGAAAAGATTCCACGAGATCATGTTTGTAAAGCACTTAAAACAGTCCCTGGCACACTAAAAGGCCCCATAAATGACAGTTACGAGGGTTATTTCCTCAGAGAACTGAAGGACACACACAAAGAAGTTTGCCATCTTCTTCCCCAGAACACACCCCAAATTGTTGGACAAGGAACTAAGCCACATCATCACTTGATCACATTTCTGTATGACTTCTGGCAAATCAGGTATAGCCATCAGTGTCACTGAGCTAGACAGGAAAGTCTAGTCGTTAAAAATATACCCCAGCAAGAATATACCCCATACTGTTGCTGTAATGGGAATGCTTTCTGTTTCTCAAGGAGGTGAGCAAGGAAGTATCAGTGGAAGGCCTCTTGAAAAATCACTTAGAGCACTCCTCTTTTAAAACAAGCCCTACCAAAGCACCACTAACCATGATGAAGGTTCTAGATGATGGCTCCAAAGGGACAGATGAGAGGCTACATCCAGGGCATCTTGGACTGAGAAGCAGTGTAGAGCAGAAGGGTTAGGAGCACAGCCTCTGGAGCCAGGCTGCCTGGGCCCCACGCCTGGCTCTCTCACTCACCTGCTGTGCAGCACTGACCACGCTGCTCACTGGGGCTCTGTGTTTAAAATCGGTAAACGGGGGTTCATATCAGTCCCTATCTCACTGGGTAGTTGTAAGAATTAAAATCACTAACATCTGTGAAGCAATTACGATAGACCTGAGCCCTAGAAAAATAGTCTATAAATGTTAGCAATAATTATGCCTGGCAAACCCAGTAACTTTACTATGCTGCTAACAAGCACGTGAGAGCCAAACAGCAAGAGAGCAACTGAACCACACCCGAGGAGTCGGGAGTCCTCTCCCTGGCTCTCACATCTTCTTTCTGCATCACACGGGGTGCACCACATCCCTTCTGTAATTCACTCTCCTCATCTACACGACAAGCAATATACATCTCCACGAGGAATGCCCAGAGAGGCCTGATGCCGTTTTTTGCTAATATCAACAGCAGCTGGACAGTTTAAATTTCTGTATCTTCCTGCCTATATTAGTCAGAGTTTTCTAGAGAAAGAGAGCCAATAGGATGTGGTGTGGAGGGGGCGGGGGAGAAAGAGACGGAATTTTAAGGAAATGCTTAGGCCAATTCCAGTGGGGTTTGACAAATCCGAAATCTGCAGGGCAGGCTGGTGACCCAGGGAAGAGATGATGCTGTGGTGTCAAGCTGGCAGGCAGTCTGCAGGCAGAACTCCCTCATCCCTGGGGGACAACAATCTTTTCCTCTTAAGGCCGTCAATGGATTGAATGAGGCCCACATACCTTATGGAGGATAATTTGCTTTACTCAGCACCCCTGATTTAAATGTTGATCTCAGCTAAAAATACCTTCAACAGGTATTTATATACACCTTCTTGACTGGTGTTTCACCAAACAGCTGGGTACTGTGACCCAGCCAAGTTGACACATAAAATTAACCATCACACTATCCTTTCAGAAGAGATGGTGTTCAGATGATCCTTTGCTGCAGGAAACGCCTCTAAGAATGCACAGCAACTTCACTTTCTGAGACCAGATTAGAGGCAAGAAATTCAGATGAGGCACCCATTTCTTTAGGGGTGAATTCTAAGGCTGAAGAAAAACCTTGAAAGCAGACATAGAAGATAGTATCTGAATAGTAACTAGGAAGAGTCAGGAGAATGTACTCCAGTCCACAGAAAGGACAAGGCTTTAGAACAAGGGCTGCAAACTCAGTACCTATAAGGGCCAGACAGATAAGACAAATGAATGAAACGAACAGGGCGGGGGACATGCAGAGTGGTCAGTGCACACCCCATGTAAAACTGCTCCCCAGCTTCTGGCCGAGGAAGGCTCCAAGTCCAACTTTCTTTCTGCAACAGCCCGAGGGCACACACAAGCATGATCCAGTGGGAGGACAAGCAACTTTCAGTCAGGTCAAAGGAGCCCTCCCTGTCTCTATTCTACCACTCATTAGCAGCATGACCTAGAATAAAGTTCCTTAAAACTCTCCAGGCTTCTGTTTTGTTTGTAGAATGAGGTCACTGCCACTCACACTACAGAATTATTGTGAACTCTCAGGGAAAAGTGCCCAAAATGCGACGGTTGATATGCGTGCTTCCTACTTTGCTTTTATTAACCACCATTTATATCACACTTACTATGTGCAAGGCACTACTTTGCAACTCATTTAATCCTCACAACAACCCCACAAGGCAGGTACTCATTTTACAGATGAAGCAGGGAAAGGGTAAATAATTTGACCAGAGACACACAGCAGAGAATACTAGAGGACGGTCAAAAGATATAAAACAATAGGCCTATTAGATGCTACAGTAGATTCTATCCCTCCAGCTACCGGAAGATTCTTTGTCTTTTCTTTTAACCTAAGGTTTGCTGCAAGTGTAGGTGATGCTTGCTGCCGGTACCCACCGACTCCCACTCACTCCTCCACATCTTGCATGCCCCGCCCCCAACCACTCCATGAGCCTCTCCCTTAAAGGCACTCATGACTCTGGGCTCAGCAATCCGAAGGCCTCTCACAGTCCCCGGCTCCTCACCCCTGCGTTAGTGGGGCACCTCTCAACAGTTCCTCTCCCCAGCACCAACGTCCACTGGCCTTCTAAGGCTCTGAAGTTCCCCCGTTTTTCCCCCTTTGGAAGCTCCTGCGCGGTTCTCCTCCCACCCCTTATCCCCCGCAGAGGTGAGTCCCAGGGCCCATTCACCCTCTCCTCGTGCTCCACTTCGCGCGCTGACGCTGTGCACGCAGTCCGTGGAAATCATGTTTTCAACTCACACACCTCAGTGCCCAACCTCCACACCTACGCAGCAGGGAGTGACCGACCTACACGCTGACCCTCTCCCCTCCAAGTCCTGCCAGCAACCTGTGTGACTTTAACCTGCACATGAACTCCCGTCCAGCACGGGTCTGTTAGCTCCTTAACCTCCTCATATCCCATGGCCGGCTCTCCCCTCCTCTGGACCTGTCCACTCCAACGACCTTGCTCTCCTACTATCACTTGAACTGCTTCACTTCTGAACTAGTACATGCTGACGTCCCTCTCTCTGACCACGATCCCCTCTCCTTCAGCTCCCTTTACTAATTATTTAGGATACCAGTTGGTTACGCAGGATGACCAAACCTAATAATCCTAAACCCCACATCTGATCCTTCCACCGTGTCCCCTAGGAAAGTACCAGCAACAACCCAGCTGCCCAGTTAGAAACTTACATGTTCACTTTTATCCTTCCCTCTCCCTCATCTCCCATAGCCAGCAACCCCGCAAATGCCACATGTCTACCATTCTTAAACATCAACCAGAGTCTCTCTATCCGGATCACCCTCACCTCTCATCTAGAATCCTCTCTCTAATGAACTCGTGACCAGTTTTCCTGCTTCTGGCACTTGCTTCCCTAAAATCTATTCTCCAGCAGACAGAATGGTCCTTCTAAAACATGAGTCTAAGCACATCACCCCAGCGCTTAAAACCCATGAATACTTCCCATGTCCTTAACGAGATGATCAGATCCCCTAATACAGCTTCTGGGGCATTTCTTGATCTAGCTGCTGCCCACCTCTCTGACCTTACCTCCTGTTTTCTCCGTTTCAGCACCACATAATTTCTTCAGTTCTTCAGATGTATCATGCTTCTGTCTTGCCTCTGGGGTCTTGGGACTTTCTAGTTCCCCTACCCGGCACATGCCTTTTTCTTCCTTTTTACCTTGGCACTCATCATGCGAGTGTCATGTTAAGTACTATAACTTCCTTCAGAGACTTCCTGGTCCCCAGACTTGGTTAGATGCCCCAGGTCGGTGTTCCTGTAGCAAATCTGCACTCCCCACCACCTACATTACAGTCACCCCACAGTATGGAGTCTCCCTCGCCAGCCTGTTCTGTAGGGTAAGCCTATGTGGCTCTCTCGTTCGGCACTGTATTCCCACTGCCACGCGGTGCTCATCCATAAGGACACTCAACAAGTATGTGTTGAATAAAGGAGCATGCAGCTGATTTCCTAAACCCCTGTCTCCAGTCCTCTTAACCTTGTCCTTGAGATTCAGCTCCACAACTCCAGCTGCCTGATGGATGTCTTACCAGTATCTAAACTGAACATGTACAAAGTGGATCGGGATCATCTTCTCTCTCACATCTGCTCTCTTCAAAACCTAGTACAGTAGAAAGAGAACAGGTATGGACATCAGGGATGCCTGGAATATGCTGCTCTGTGTCCTATTAGCTGGGCAGCTTTAGACAAATCTTTGTCCGAGCCTTAGTTTTCTCATCTCTGAAATAAGGGCAAAAATACCAACCTCATAGGATTAGTCTAAGATTGAATGAGATAATGTATGTGACGTGCCTGGCAAATGACATAGAAATAACAAATGGCACCTGAGTTTAAAAATCTGGAGTAGGGGTTTCCCTGATGGTCCAGTGGTTAAGGCTCCACACTCCCAGTGCACAGGGCCTGGGTTTCCTCCCTGGTCAGGGAACTAGATCCCACATGCATGCCACAACTAAAGAACCTGCATGCTACAACGAAGACCTAGTGCAGCCAAAATAAATAAACAATGAATATTTAAAAAAAAAAAAAAAATCTGGAGTAATTCTGCTTCTATCCTCCTCCCCGCCAGGCAACCCCTCTCATTCAGGCCCATTCCAGTCATGCCCCCTCACTTAGGCCCCCCGCACCTCCCTCCTGGACTATCACAGCAGCTCTGCTGGGCTTCCCTGGCTATGGTTTTCTCACTGTCCAGGCCACCCCACGTACTGACTCCAGAAGATCCTATTGTCATTCACCTGACCGAAATTCTTCAGCTGTTCCCGCGACTTAGTATCCAGTCTAAATCGTTTAGTCATAAGCCTTCACAGCCCTCCTGGGTCAGCCTCAACTGACCTTTGCTGCCTTCCGTTCCCGTTAGTCACTTATATACACACTGCTGCCCAGCGACAACACATCAGTCCCTGCCCGCTCTGCGCACCAGTACTTCCCATCCCTTTCTATATGTCTCTGCTCATGTGTCCTCGGACTCAGACCCTCGCAGTCCTCAAGTCCAACACCACCTTTCTTTGTCCGGCCAGAGCCTCTTCGATCTGTGATGCATTTCTTGATGGCCCAGCGTGAGAAAAATCTCTTCTACAAATGTGTAGTGCGTTTGATTTATCTCTTTTCTTTTATACATTGTATCTCTCTTCTCTATGTTTATCTCTGCACGGAACGAACCTTAGCTCCAAGCTCTCTGCAGGCAGCATGACGTCCGGGCCCACACTGTCATGCTCAGGAAAGGCACCCAGGAAACAGCAGCTGAATGTGCACACCCACAGGGTCCTGCTGAGGATGTACCAGCACCTGGGGGGCTGCAATCATCAAGCTTCTGCTCAGCTCCTAGAACAGTGCCTGGCATAGAGCAGCACTCCACAAATAACTGTTAAGTGAACTCATCCACAGGGAGATCACCTGTTGGCTGTGGGACAGAAATTCTGTCCCCGCGGAATAAAACACGAAAGAAGACCTGAGGAAGCCTTTTCTCTCCCACCATATACTTAGGATGCAGGCCAGCTTCAAGTTCACTGTCTCCCGAAAGCTAGACAGCTACCCTCAGCAATCAATATGGCATGTAATGCTTTGGTATATTTAATGTGTCAAAAGTACTCAATTTTAACATGTAAGTAAGAATCATTCCTCAAAAACAGTCTCCTTTGGAGAACATGGAGTAACTCTAACAATGTCCAAAATCTTTTTCAGACCTCACCTTTTATATAGCCACAACTTCTTTTGTTTAAAAAAAAAAAAAAAGATGTCTATTACAGAATGAACACCTTTTCTCATAAGGCTTTCAACTAGTGAGAATTAAAGAATTTCAGAAATAAAATTCCCATCTCCTTATCCTGAAAGTAGAAGGGTGTTTTTCAGGGCTTTCATTTCCCAAATTCTATTATGTAAGCCACCTTATAAATCACGTACACAACAATCCTCATTTCTCCATCAAGTTTTAAGTCCCCGCCTCCAACCCCGCCGGGCTCTGGCATCACCATGCACCGCATGTATCTCTGTTATAGTACTTGTCAATCTGTGATGTTACCTCTTTATATGTCATTTATCCCACTCAACTGTCCTCCTGGAGGCAGGCCCCTGACATGCCCGTTTCTGAATCTGCTGTGCTGACTGCTGGAATGTAGTCGGTGGCTCAGTAAATGCTTACATGAATCAATGACTCAAATCAGTTAATGGATCATAAACCTTTGCATCAGACCTATCTACTGGCTCCTTCCTACCCTCCAAGGCCAGAGAATTACCATCCCTGTGGACAATAAAAAAGGATGGGAGGCTTTTAAGGCAATGGCGAAAAAAAGTTTTGAACGTGTCCTTGGCAAAGATGGCATCGCTGTAGGAGAAGTTTAAATTCTTCCCAGCTAACACAGTACCTTAAGGAGGCAACATCCATTTGCATGTCTATGTGTCTTTTGCTCTGTGAGTTAAAATATTAATTGCATTACTTTAGAGTCACACCTTATACATGTGCCTCATTTAATTCGTTTATTTAGTTGCCCTGAAATATATACTGATGGGTAAAAACAAATTAGTGTAAATCACAACTTTAAAAAGATCGTTAGGGAAGCATCTAGTTCAATGTCCAAATTACATGAAAAAGCCCAAAAGACCTGCCTGCTCAGCACTGTGTACCCTTCAGAGATTAGGAAATGAGCTACTTTTCAGCAGTCATCCAATCATACAAACTGTTGTCAGTGTCTCCAGAATCTACAGACTGCTCTTCCCAACATTCAACAACATAAAAGCACGTCTTAGTTTCCAAGAAACCTCATTACAGGTTGATGACAAATTTGAAAAAAGACTCTAAATAAAATTACAGACAATGACTCTGACATTTGGGCTTTCCAAACACACTGCTATGGGTTTAAGAAACACATTTCCACGTCACAAACAGTTCTTAAAAAATCAGCATATTCTGAGAAGTCCATTATCTACTGCTTGGGGAGGCTTAACAGAGTGTGTTAAGGACCTAATCTTTTTGGATAACCGCTAGCACTTCGCTAGTTTTTGTATATGAAAACCGAAAACAAAAATAACCAAAGATTTTAGAATTTTTCAGTTACAATAAATTTTCTATCAAAGACAGAAAGTATTAATTCATATTCTCTTAAATATTTTAAAAAGCAGCACATATTTCTTCCATTTAAAGGTGTGGAAACCGAGGCAAGAAAGCTCAATCATTTTGTTAGAATACTCTGCGTTTCAAAAGCAGTTAAAGCCATGACCCCAAACTACAACTAAACTCTCCAATAACCTATTCTCATGAGAAAAGGTTGAAAAGGCTTACTGCTTAACTGAAGGATAAGCAAAGTAAGTTATTTCAGTGACTGGACCAAAAAAGCTGCAGTAGACCAGGAGACCACTTAGTATCTTGGAGATCTGGTTAACCTCCTTGTCCACAATTTCCCTTGAGATTATATATAGATAGAGATATAGATTAGATATATAATAATAATTAACAGGTGTCCTTGGTTTTGATAAGAATAATATTTCTGTACATCCTCACTGGACAGCTACATGCTGCCATCTTCTACATTATGCCCGGTGGAGTGTAAACAATTTTTCATGAAAAAACAAAATCAATAGAAGTAGAAACCCCCCCCCCAACTTTTTCTGCCAGTAGTGCCCTCAGCGACAAAAGGGGCAATGACACCAACAAAGGGATTACAATACTCTCAGACATAATTCAAGCAGAATTCTAAATGGATAAATTCATGTTATAAACTTTTTTTTTTTTTTTTGCAAGTGCCTTGCATGCTTATGTTACTATTCATTCTGAGATAGACAGATCATCAATGACCTTCTGGGTCACTGACTAGGGAGAAAGCCGACTATAAAAAAGAGTGGGAGAAAAATAAGAGGGGGGGTTGCTTCCTTCCACCCCAGACCCCCTACTGCCTTGAATGAAAGAAGACAGATGGCAGCCACCTTCCCCTTTAATTCGGAGGGGCAGCTCAGAAGGGGACAGCCCTGCTCACTTGGCACCATCTTTAACAAACCGCTTCGATGGTAGTGCTCTGCTCATTCAACCTTGTTTCAAACTGTTCTCAATCTTTGATTTATAAACCAAATCTCTGTAAATTTAATTGTGAAAAACTGTAGCTCTGAGCACAACACTATAGAGAAAGAAGGTACTTAAAGATGTTTGCTGAATTAATAATTCACAGACATTCATACAGGGAGCCTGGAGTGTTTCAAATGAAATACAGACACCTCAAGTCCTACCATCACCACTTTGAGATAAAATGGGAACTCCCACGGCACAGAAGCCCGAACATAAATTCACACTGTATTCCACACTAGATTTAGAAGTAAGACCCCTGACTTCTGCTTTCCAACGCCACAGTACAGACATGCTGCTCCCTTCTACCTTCAAAGTGTCACTGTTTAAGTTCAGAGAAGTCAAGAAAATTCTCCGGTAAAAGCAGTCCATTTTATGAGGACGGATCATTTTAATTACAAATCACAAACCACTCTGCATTTCTATTCGTTTTGCATTTTCAAAACCACAGAACTTTGTATTAAAAATTTATCAAGCCATGTAACATCTTTGGAGACAGGATCAGCATAAAAAAACAAACAAACAAAAATGTAAGACGGGCCAAGTGTCAGAATTAGGCTGATGTCACAGAATCTTCTGTGTAGGAGCTGAAGCCTCTTAATTATTATTTTTTAAAGTTATTAAACATATTTCCTACACATTTACAAGGCATGAAACTTTCTAACATGAAGGAAAAATTCGGTTAGGACTTTATACATTTTATCCCATTTTTATATTAATTTTTTTCCCCCAACATCATTAAATAACTTGTATTCTTCAGGTCCTTTCCATTTCCTGACAGGCTTTAAAATTACGGCCTTTTATCCAAGAGCCATTCCCACCTAGTGTCTGCAGTTCCCACGTGCAGACCCCCCCCCCCCCACCCCCGAAACACCTCATACCTGTCTTCTACACGCACCCTTCCTGCTTCCCAATGGAAACAAGGGTGGTGAACTGGGGCTGTTTTGCTAGATGTGCTCCTGGCTGCACCTCCTAAAAAGCCTTGTCTGTTTCACTGTCATTTAATTAATGGCAAAGTTCTTGAACCATTTAAAAAGAGAAAAAAAGAGAACTTTTTGTTTTCTCATTGATGATAAATTTCAGTCTCTTTCTACCTCTTAACAAGCCAGCCAGCACGCTAGATACAGGAAGAGAGACAGAAAAGATAAAAGAAGCAATCAGCTATTTAACAAACTTCATCTCCTACTTCCCAATGAAAAGGAAAAACAAAAAAACAAAAAAAACCTTGGCATTTGCCAGATACTAAGTGTTTAATAACGTTAGCAAGAAAAACATGTAGGAGAGACTGACTAAAAACAAACAAAACTTACTTTGTTTTCCAGCACAGTAAGCAGGTCGGGAACAAGATTGAGGGTAATTCCCTTCCTCAAGGTCCCTGCTTTCACTTTATAAGCTGTGTTTACACTTAACATCCAGGTTTGCTGTGGAACTCCAAAATGCCTGCGCTTCTCAGGATGCCCCAAGTTCACAGTTCAACTCAGAAGCTTCACCGAGGACCAGGAATCTCCAGGACAGACCAAGGCGACCTCTTGGCGCCACGTGGCACCACTGCTGCTATTACCACACGCACGCCTGGGACACCCACTTGTTAGGTCAGGAACCAGGCCACCAGCAGATAACAGCTCAGACGAGCATTCAGAGACTTGAGCCTCTGGCATTCTCAGGTTCAAGGTTGGAAAATGTATTAAGACGAGAACCATGCAGTCAGCAGCACTCTGCGCCATTAACTTTCTCGTAGGTAGACGCCTGTCTAAATAAGTGCGAAAGGTACAAAATTAGACGGAGTGTTTTACTGGTGATGGTGATTGGCATTTGCCGTGTGCTGGGTCATATCTTGCTCTCTAAAGCTGCATTTAAGAATCCTAGATCAGAAGTATTTTCATTTCCTCTGTGGAAACTACAGAGAATCAATTAAAAAAAAAAAAAAAAAAACAGGAAAAAAGTATAATTCTGCTTAAAAATGTAACCCTTACTAACTAAATCTCATCTGGTTAATTTTTATTTTTAATCCAAAAAGTAGGAAGAAAAACCCAACATATAAATTTGATGTTTGTTTTGAAAAATTACTTCATCCATGTACTTACTGTCCAGCTCATAAAAACAAACCTTCTTCCAGCAAAACGGGACACTATGACCTTGTTTACTGCAGTGTTTTGAAACTGCTGTCTCGTAACTCCTGACATCACTGGACACGTATTAGCACCTTTACTGCTGTTGGCTGCGCATGCTGCTACCCTGACTGTCTTGAACCACCTCTGGTTGAACAAATACTCCACACAACACTAGGGATACTGGCGTTAGCATTAAGCCCACAGAACTCACATGATACCTTTTCTAAGTGTCACATCTCTCTGATCACTTTTACAAGAAAACAAAAGCATCCAACATCTGATACTTTTTCAAGTCCCAGCATCCAGACCTAGTACCGACCATCCTTTCTTCTGACCCTCTCCTTGCCCAAGAGAGGGGCTTCTTTCCTCACCGATCGCCATATTGCCAAGAATTTCTGCCACAGAAGCTTTACTAACAGAAGATCCTGACCTACTTTCTCCCAATAAAAAAATTCCCACAAACTTTCCTAGAGGATAATTTATTTTAGCGTATTTTAGAGTTTCAAAGAGCACTGTTGCTGCATTTTCAATTTTGATAAAGTCAGATTTATCCATTTCTTTTTCTTTTGTGGAACACAATTTTGGTATTGTACCTGACTGTTGCATTTTTAAAGAAAAAATTTTCTCCTGTAAGTCTGACATTTCCTTTCTGTGTTCTTCAATTCTTACTCTGGATCTAGCAGAATTAAAAAAAAAAAAAAAAAAAAGAGGATAGTTGCAACACAATTTAATTGTGTAAGTCACAGTGAAATTTGAGCGAACGTCTCCCATAACCCATCTCTTTAAATAAAACTAAATTCTGGTCCTACAACGGTAGTGCAATTTTACAGAGAAGTATTTAAAAACCCAAGTTTAAACTATCTGAAATCAATTGATACCATTCTCGTCGTTCCTTTCCTGAAACAACTTGCAAAACATCAAGTCCTCAAACTATAGTCACCAAGAAATAAAAAACACCAAATACATACTTGAGCAATTATGGCCCTTGTCTGTCAGAGAAGAACAAAAAGAAAAACGTCCAGGGTTAATAAAATTAATTAACTCTAGCCAAAGAACTACTAAAAAGACCCTCCAAATATCACGCCGTCACTATGACAACTTCAAAATTGCTTTGAGAAAATGTGAGGGATTTTTAGATTCATGATAAACCAAGTGTCATCCAGCCTGCTAGAAATTACTTTCATTTATATCAGGCAGCAGAAAGGCTAAGTGGCCATTTACAACTCTGAAATATCAAATCGTTACCTTTTGAGAGATGCTGCACTCTCCATTCAGATCATGAAAAGAATAAGTAAATGAACAGCTCTCTCAGTAATCGGAACCATTTTGATTTCAGTCCTGCAACTACACCACTCCTACGTTCTGTCTACTTGGTGCTTTATTTTTATAATGAAAGCAAACTCTGATGCAATCTGAAAGGGAAGGGACAAAAGAAAAAACAAAAACAAAAAAACCACCCTAACTGTCTCTAGTTTCCAAATACAAACAGGCAAACAACACACTCCGATTTTTTAGGCATCAGTAATGAAACAGAAAAAGAAAACAGCATTTTTCCCTTAAAATTCCTGCTCTTAGGTATTTAGACTGATTTACATTTTACATAATCTTGATGGCCCAATCAGGAAGTGAAATTTTTAAGTGCGTGTGTTATGGACGGGAGGAATCACGTGACCCAAAGAGCAAAGAAAATTATGCAGTAGGCTAGCATGCTAAGAAAAATAGACTGAACAGGAGTTTAAAAATACTGTCTTTGGGATTCACTGAGCCATGACTATATTACGGCTTTCAAGAAATAAAAATTCATTTGGAAGCCTTGAAAATAAAGCCTCAGGATGTTTTAAAAAATATTACGAGATCAAAGCAATGCACTATGAAGAACAAAAGCTTAGTTAATAAAGAAACTGTTTCTATGAAGATCATAACCATTCAAGGTTTACTTTAAAGAAGATTTTTCATGTTATTTGAAGATCAGGCAAGACATAATTATTATGAAACGAAACACAGTTGCAGCTATGTATAGAAATTTGTGCTTTATTTAATATATAGTGCTGTGTGCTCCTGGAGCACAAAGAAAAAACTGTTTAGGTTTATCCAGACTTCACACAAGTTTTTATAGATTTCAAGTGGTTACTATATTGTATTACAGCAAATACATTCTCAAGAGGAAAACGTCAACACCACAGAAATTTTCGTCTGAGGTTATTTTACTCTGGAAACCAAAAAGTGGGAGATAAACATTAAAACACCTTAAAAAGTGTAATGGATTGACTGATAGATGACTTCATCATATAAAAACTACTTGACCACAGTCTCTGTGCTGGTTGTCTAAAACAAAGTATGTTAACATAAAACATGTTTGAAATTCAAAAGGTTTGGCCTGTGACTGTTTTGTTTCTCAACGCAATTTCTGTTATTAATTTGTTAATAAATAATAATTTACTAACACCAATAAAAACAATTAACATGGCTGAGAGCAGGTATTTATTTGTACCTCATAACTATTACTTTTATCACCTAATGCTTCACATTTTTCAAAATGCTTTTCACATCTTTATTTCAGCTTTTTACACAAATTTATACCCCAGGCAAGTGGCAGGGCAAGGTCAGTGACAAACATCAGTTCTGAGTGTTTCCTGATTACTAGCTCATCTTTTTAAATTCTTAAACACAAGAGGTAGCTGAAGAAGAAATTACCAGGGAAGACAGAAGACTCTCAGAAGGGAAGCTTGAAATAGACTAGGAACGGTCACGAATGGTAAGCAGCAGAAACACCCCAAGGTGGAGTATTACGTGATACTGTGATATTCTTCCTCAACTTGGTGTCATACTGGCTGACTGGATTAATAAGGAAAGAGGAAATGGTTACCAAGCAGTGTTCCCCAACAAAGTCAGAGCACGGCCTAGCTCTGCCACTTGACGAGACCGTAACTTACTGAGACTAAATCTCCGATTTAGTCTATAAATCAGGAAATTAGAGAAGTTAAGAGACTTTCCTATGTTACACAGATAGTTGACTGACAGCTGAAATTGGACCCAAGCTCTCTGACTTTCCCAGGCTAGGACTCTTTTTTCACCACGTGCCGCCTTACAGCTATAACCTGAGGTTCAGGTAAGCCTCCAATGAGCCGAGTCCTGGTAGCTTATCTCAGTCGAGGAAAACGGAAACGGGGTCAAGACTTTGAGAGGCTCACTCTGGGCTACTTAAGTCCCTAGCTCATGGGCCCCCACCCCTTACTACCGCTGCAGTCTCTGTCCCCCACCAACCTGTGTGGAGCATCATACTTCCTGAGCCGGAAAGAGACATGGCAAGTTCTGAGCTGGGAAGTAAAGCTTCTGATCCTGTCCACAGGTACATGGCAGCCTCCTCATTTTTCTCAGTGGGAAAATCAAGGCACTAAAATAAGAAAAAGCACTTGTGTTGGTTCACATCACAATCTTACTGGGATTCTGGACAAACATGGGAACAAGATAATATTCTTGAAAAAGTAAAATTAGCTCCCACTTTATAACCCTTCATCAGAAATAATTTTGTGGAGATTAAAGAGTTAAATGTAAAAGGGGAGAAAAAGAATCGATTAGAAGAATATTATTTCTGAATTTGAGATAGGAAAAGAAGTCTTAGCTTTACAAAAGCAATGGAGAAAAAGCAACAAAAGGCAAGGTAATCAACTCCATCCGACAACATTAAAATATTAAAATCTGTAGCTTCAAAACCAGCAGACAAAACTGCAAGGTAAACAAAAAATAAAATACCTGCAAGAGGATAATATATTTCATATGATTACAAATGTAAAAGGTAAAAGATATTAACAAGCAATTCACCCCAAAATATTAAATGTCAATTAACACGAAAAAGTATTGAGTTTCACTAGCAAACACCAAGATTTTTTTCATCCATCAGATTCACGAAAATGCACAACAAAAAGAGCAAAGCAGGTGAAGTGAGGTGAGACAATCATTTCAGGAAATCAGCAATATCTTTTTACAAACCCTCAAACTGTTTTGACTGATAACATGTCTATAAATATCTCCTGAGGAAACAATCACAGATACACAGGAAGATAACTATACAAGGACACAAATACAATAACTTACAATAACATAAAATGGGAAACAACCTCAACAACAAAAATTGGAGGAAAGCATGTGGCTAAATAGCAAATTCATATGTTTAAATCATGGTTTTTGGAGAATACTTAACGACATTGGAAATCACAAAATATAATGTTAGGTAAAAATGCTGGATATAAAATTGTATATAAATATGATTATCAGTGGAGAGAGGGGCAGACAAACGGTGGGAGGGGCGCAGGGGTGCAGAGAAGCTAATCTCAAAGAGAGACTGGAAAAGGATCCATTTAAAAAGCTTAAGAAGGGGTGGGCAGAGAACTTAGATTTTCATTACTTCTTTGCCAAACTGAGATATCTGACATTTCGTATGAGAAACATTATTTTTACAATTAGAAAAATGTTATTTAACCTAATGAACACCCTGTAAATATCTCTCAGTCATATGAAATAATTAAACTATTTACAGAGACCTAACAAGAGAATGCTTACACTTTAAGTGCAAAAAAGAAGTGCAAGACAGTATGATCTTAAATAGATAAAAATTCACATTAAAAAGACCAGAAGAGGGCTTCCCTGGTGGCGCAGTGGTTGAGAGTCTGCCTACCGATGCAGGGGTCGCAGGTTCGTGCCCCGGCCCGGGAGGATCCCACATGCCACGGAGCGGCTGGGCCCGTGAGCCATGGCCGCTGAGCCTGCACGTCCGGAGCCTGTGCTCCGCAACGGGAGAGGCCACAGCAGTGAGAGGCCTGCGTACCGCAAAAATAAAAAAAAAAAAGACCAGAAGAATATCAAGAGCATCAAGATGTTAACAGTGGCTGCTAATATTTTTGATAGTGCTATTGTGTGTAACATTTTTTCTATACAAGTTTTCTATGATTGTCATATATTGTTTTCATGAGGAAAAATAGATATCAATATCACAACTATAGGACTGATACATCAAGAAGATGCTACTACTAACAGTTAAATTTCAAAATACAGAAGGTCAATAGCCACAAAAATCTGCCCTGTCACTAAGGTGTCTTTTTTTAAAAAATTTAGGAACCACTGGTATGTCTTCAGAAAATAGCAGGAATTGGTGGCTGTCCAGGAGGTGGGAACGAATCATATTTCTTAGCAGCCAAACTGTTTTCTCCACATAGCAGCAGCTCTGTGAGGGCCACACTGAAGCATGAGAATCTTGACAAGCAGGACGTTCGCTCTTAGCAAGATGGCAAAGAAGACTGATGGGCAAGGGGTGGTAAATGGCCAGAGGAGGAAGGCAAGAGTTCGTGAAAACAACAGAAGCATCAAGAAAGAAGATTCAAGAAATCATTAGATCCAAAATAATGAAAAGAAGGGTCTCAAAGAATTATTTGTACACCTATGTTCATAGCAGCACTATTCACAATAGCCAGAAGGTGGAAGCAACCCAAATATCCAACGAATGGATAAACAAAAATGTGGTCTATACGTACAACAGAATGTTACTCAGCCTTAAAAAGGAAGGAAATTCTGATACGTGGTATAACATAACATGGTTGAACCTTGAGGATATCATGCTAGTGAAATCAGTCAGTCCCAAAAAGACATATACTGTCTGAGTCTACTTATATGAGGTTCCTGGAGTAGTCTAATTCACAGAGACAGAAAGAACTGTGCTTGCCGGGGGCTGAGGAGAAGGGAGAATGGTGAGTTGGTGTTTAATGGGAATGTAGTTTCAGTTTTGCAAGATGAGAGAGGGCTCTGGAGATGGAGGATGGTGACGGCCGTTCAAGAATGTGAATGTGGGCTTCCCTGGTGGCGCAGTGGTTGAGAGTCCGTCTGCCGATGCAGGGGACACGGGTTCGTGCCCCGGTCTGGGAAGATCCCACATGCCGCGGGGCGGCTGGGCCCGTGAGCCATGGCCGCTGAGCCTGCGCGTCCGGAGCCTGTGCTCCGCAACGGGAGAGGCCACAACGGTGAGAGGCTGGCGTACCGCAGAAAAAACAAAACAAAACAAAACAAAAAAAGAATGTGAATGTACTTAATGCCATTACACTTAAAAATGGTTAAGATCGTAAATTTTACATTGTATGTATTCTACCACAATTTAATGATGTGTGTGTGTGTGTGTGTGTGTGTGTGTGTGTACACATACCATTAAAGGAAAAAAGAAAGACAGAAAAGAATAACGAAAGAAAGAAGTTATTAGAGTTAGCAGTTCTGAAGAAGGCTTTTGACTTGGCAGGAAACACAGTTTAAAGAATGTCAAGCGTGCAGAGGCATCAAAATAAAATAGACCTTATTTCTGATACATCTTTAAATACAATTATAGAAGTCAGCTCAGGAACACAGACGATCAGAAGTGAAAATCAGAAGGGACATAATATGTTTAACTTGAAAAGAACATACCAGACCTCTCTGTGGTTCTTTGAGACCCTCTCATTATAGCCGGCTTGAAAAATTCCCCAGGACTAGGAAAGAACCTGCAAGCCCAAGAAACAAGATGACATTTTCCTAACAGGAAAAAACATAACTATGAGGGAAACCCTGAGTGTCCTAAAAACGTACTCTATCCTTACTGCGCCCTGTTAATCAGCGAATTGAAGAATTCTGGAACTGGACAAAGGCTCTCAGGCAGAGCTGCTCCAGAGACACCGACACCCAGAGAGCTTGTCCAGGCCCACTCGGTGATGCTGGATTTAAAGACAAACCCCTGGAGCACAGTTATGTTTTGTTTGTCATGTTTTATTTTTTAACGGGCATGCTTTGTATTTTAAAGGCAGCTTATTAAAGGCAAGAAGTATAGAATACTTGGAATACTCTTTTTACAAGTCATTTGATTAATTGCATTCAAAAAATATTTATTGAGCACACAGTACATACCGTACACTAAAATACCAGGCACTGGGCTAAGCGCTGAATGGTGAACAGGACGCCATCATCCTTCCTTCACCGAGCTAGCAATTATGATTTAAAAGAGGCATAGGATGCTCTTGGTACACATAAGAAGGGGTTCCCAACTGGTCTAGATAGGTTGAGGATGGAAAACTGTATGAAGTGACATTTTTAATAACAGTCGTAGTCATTATTATCATTGTCGCAAACTTGACTGACTACTGTTATGGGTCAGATAGAGTTTTGGGGTGGTTTTTTTTTGGTTTTTTTTTTTTTAACATCTCTATTGGAGTCTAATTGCTTTACAATGGTATGTTAGTTTCTGCTGTATAACAAAGTGAATCAGCTATACATATACACATATCCCCATATGCCCTCCCTCTTGAGCCTCCCTCCCACCCTCCCTAACCCACCCCCCTAGGTGGTCACAAAGCACCGAGCTGATCTCCCTGGTGCTATGTGGCTGCTTCCCACTAGCTATCTATTTTACATCTGGTAGTGTATATATGTCCATGCCACTCTCTCACTTCAGATAGACTTTTAAAAGCACTCTCCATGCACAAATTAATTTAATTTTCACTATAAGGTGGAAATTAAATCTTATAAAGTGGAATTTTAAAGATGAGAAAATTGAGGCACAGAGAGGTCACCCAGTTCTTACCTGGTGGAGTCAGACCAGACTGTATCCTTTTCAGAATCTGCCCTGAGGGGAACCCAAACTAAGCTAAGACAGGGATGAAACTCAAGGATCAGAACATTCAGCAAAGAGCTGAGCTCTCTGAATACAGGGCTGGTAAATGGAGTAGGAGTACTACAGGTAGGAGCGGATGGGGCTGGGAGGCATGATCGGGTTGAGTGGGGGAGGGTGGGAGGAACAGGAAGCCCACGATCAGGAACCTTGGAGGGCAGCGGTGGGTGATGTCCAGTGGGGATTTTCATTAGGTTCTGCTGTGTGGAGGGGGAAGTAACTCTCTTCTGCGTCCCCCTGTGAATCCTCGTGTTTGATGATTTGTTTACGAGGACACATACTCTATAGGGCCCTGATCAAGTTGGGTACAGGATATCACAGAATCGGGTAAGAGTTAAGCAGAGAAGTGACACGATGAGGCTGCTTTTCAGAAGCATCACTCTGAATGCAGTCGGGAGAATAGACTGGGGAAGAACATCAATGAGCAGGGAGAGGGATGCTAAAATGCAAGAATTTAGGTCAAAGGTGACGGTAACCAAGAAGGACACACTGGAGACAGAGTAGGTGGATTTGAGAATGGCTGACATGTGGAATTTTGACCAGATTTTGGATCTTTGTGGATTTGGAAGATGAGCAAAGAAAAGGTGCGGTAAATCACAGGTTTCAAGCTTGGGTAACTGGGATCAGTTTGGAATCTGCTGGCTACGAGGCGCTAGCAAGATATCAAGTGGGAATGTCCAGTTGGCATCTGAATACAAAGCATGGCGCTCAGAGGTGGACAGAAAGAACCTGCAGAGGGCAAGGAGGAGAAAAAGGCAGAGGGCAGGGCAAGCCAGAGAGGAGGGGACATCAAACAGGCCACGGAAGATACAATGACAAATATATCTGGCGAATGTGGCAACAGAAGGATAGGAAGGCAACTATCAGCTTTGGCCAGAGCAACATCAACTTGGTCACAGGTGCAGAAGCCAGACTGGCGTAGCCCGAGGAGGGGGCAAGGGTGAGGAAACGAAGGAAGCAAATTCACACAATTCTCCCAAGAAATTTGGCCCTGGCAGGGGAAGTGAACGGAGAAGTCAGCGAAGGGGAAGGCAATATGAAGGCCGGTGGTTTTGTTTTCAATTGGTAAGCCTTGAGTAGGTCTACACGCTCACGGGAGAAAGTCAGTGGTGGCTGGCAGGTAAAGGTCAGAGAGAGAAAGTCTCTGAGGAGGTGAGAGGGGATAAGGTCCAGAGCGTGGACACGGGGAAGGGCTCCTCTTCCACTGGAGCAGGAGGCCAGGAAAGCAAGGCGGGTGCAGAGGAAGTGACGAGCGGGGCCAGAACCTGAGTGAGCTCACCTTCTTTCGGTGTCTGTTTTCTCTGTGCATGGGAGGCTGGGACAGCTACAGAGACCAAGGAGTGAGAACAAGCACCAGGGAGAGGGCTGCCGAGAGATGACAGGGGCCTGGGACGGCAGGGAGCAGCCACGCTCAGCAGGAAGTGACCTCCCGGACGTCAAATCGTGACAGCCACATGCCACCGCTCTGCGCCTCTGCGGCATCTACCAAACAACACTGGGAACATCAACAAAAACCCAACGACACCGAGTGGACCTCGTGAAAAGTCCACCTTTCAATACAGTAGGGTCGGGTAAGTCAGCTGTAATAACATCAGTCTTCCTTAGGCCTTAACCACGTACGGTACCACGAAGACAGATGCTTCCAAGGTGAATGACGGACTTCCTGTGACAATGTGTGGAAAGCTCACACTTCAGTCTATAGTCAAACTCGGTTTGTATGTGTAACCAAAAAGTCATATTTCAACACCATTAACAGCCCATTAGCAACCTTCGTGTTTGGTCTGAGCTGGATTTTGCTTTCGGGCATCTCCAACCCTGCTAAATGGGCACACGGATTACAGTGAGGGTTGCACACACCCCTCCTTCCAGAGTCGTGCGGGGAAGCACGGGTGGGGAAACAGTCCTGTCACAGTCGCTTCTCCCAGACTCAGCTCTAGTTCTTGCTCGGGCCAGGAAATTGCTAGAGAAAGCAAAAACGGGGGCCAGGAACTGAGCACAGCGGTACAAGTCCAAACACAGGCTAGGGGAGGTGGTATTTCAAGTGAGCAACTGTTGTGTTTTACTTGAGCTCAGAGCCAAGTAGGAGGAGAAGAAGATGCGAACTCAAAGAAAATCTTTCCCTGCAAAGTCTCTTTGTAGCAACAAAAGGAATTCTAGTAATTAGTATGAAGCACCTCTTGTAGTTCCAGGGCATACACCTCCCAAGAAGCTCAAAAGAAAAACCTTTAATTCAGCATCCTCCGGGGGCGGGGGTGGGGGTGGGGGGTGGGGGTGGGAATTGAAATTAACAGTAAAACCTGACCAGTTCAATGGACTGGGGAGTGTGCTACAAACAGTGAGATATCTGGCCCGTAGCAGAGTAGTGTACTTTTGCTTTTTAGTTTCTTCTTTTTAAAAAGATTTCCTTTTCTTGTGCACATTTATTATAAAAGTAATATAATATTACTACCGGCCAACAGTCCCCATGGTGCTGCTCACTATGACTCAGGCACAGCTCTGAGCCTCCTGCCTTCCTTGAACTTGAGGAAGGTGCTCTGATTCCGCTGGTTTTAGGGAGAAGCACAGAGGGGCTGACTCCTTCGCCGATGGGGACCCGCAGAGCGGGTGTTCCAACCCAGGCCGTCCGTCCAGTGTCAGAGTCCTGCGCTCAACCACTTTCCTGCGCTGCCGTACCATGAAAACACGAATTCTAATACTCGAAAATTCAGGGTGTCAAAAAGAGATAAGCAGCATTTATTCTACCCCTCTAATGGAATAACGCGGTGTGTTTCCTACTCTAGTCATCCTTCGGTTTTCAAATCAAGGACCCTCTGAAAAGAAGATAGTTTTTAACCATATTCAAGTAAAAACGCTAGATAAAACTGTTTACAAAAACCTTTCCAAGCAGAGATTCTACTCGTAGACAAGACTTATTTAAAGTCAGCAGATCTACTTTTGTGTACAATATGCACAAACCAGCAAAACAATTTTTTTATCACAAGTTTCTTTACGTTACGAAAAATTTTCTTAAGAGTAGTATTTTTTTTTTTTTGGCCTGACCCACACTTAATTATAATGAGTTCCAAAATCAGTCATTTTGAATCCATGCATATCCAAGTTTTCAAATAAGAAAACTGAAGTTCAAATATTTTGTTCTCTTTGAAGCTGCCTGCAGGCTCAGGTTGGATCGCACAGATTTGATGGTATACTTCTGTGCAGATAAGAACCTGACCTTCAGTGTGGGAATGCTGGAACTTCTAGAGGCCTCAGCTGGGTTAGCTTTATAAAACAAACAAAAAATGGCCCCCAAAATGGCCCCTGCCAAGTTTCCGTTAGTGACCTTTGACACAAATGTTCCATGATATGTAAGTTCAAGACTGCCAGTCACTTGAGGCTTATTAAGGTTGACCAGTGTGAACTGTTATTTCCTAGACTTAAGTGTATGCCACATGTGGTCTGCACAAACATTCTTTAGGGTTCCTTTGAAATAGACTCACACATATATGGATAACCAATTTTCAATACAGGTGCCAAAGCAATTCGATGAGGAAAGGGAAGTCTTGTCAACAAACCGTGCTGGAACAACTGAGGAAACACATGCAAAAGAAGGAGCCTTGACCTCTACCTTACCCAACACACAAAAAATTAATCGGAGATGGATCATAGAGCAGAGTATAAAAGCTAAAACTATAAGGCTTCTAAAAGAAAACACAGAAGGATATCTTTACAACCCTGAAGAGGCAGATTACTTAGGAAACAAAAAGTACTGATAATATATGAGGAAATTTGATTAATTAAGTTACTTCAAAATTAAAACCTTCTGCTCATCAAAAGACATTTTTAAGAAAATGATAGACTGGGAGAATATATTTACATTACAAGTTTCTGACAAAAGAATTTTATTCAGAGTATACATAGGAAAAAAACCTCCTTCCTATCAATAATAACAGGGACTTCCCTGGCGGTCCACTGGTTAAGATTCTGAGATCCCACTGCAGGGGACACAAGTCCGATTCCTTGGTTGGGGAACTAAGATCCCGCATGCCACGCAGACAATCATCATCATCCAATTTTTAGAAATTTATTTATTGGCTGCATTGGGTCTTCGTTGCTGCACGTGGGCTACTCTTCATTGCAGTGCACGGGCTTCTCACTGCGGTGGCTTCTCTTGCTGTGGAGCAAGGGCTCTAGGCGCGCGGGCTTCAGTAGTTGTGGCCTGTGGGCTCTAGAGCGCAGGCTCAGTAGTTGTGGCGCACGGGCTTAGCTGCTCCGTGGCATGTGGGATCTTCCAAGGACCAGGGCTCGAACCCATGTCCCCTCCATTGGCAGGCGGATTCTTAACCACTGCGCCACCAGGGAAGTCCCCATCATCCCATTTTAAAATGGCCACAAGAAAAATAAAAATGGGTAAAAGACTGAACAAAGGTATACAAGTGGCCAGTAAGAACATGTTAGTCATCAAGGAAATGCCCATGAAAAATCACAAAGAGATACCACTTGCCATCCAGCAGAATGGCTAAAATTAGAAAAACCGACAATAAACAATTGTTAAGAAGGAACTGGAGCATCTGGGACTCTCATCCACTGCTGGCTGGAGTATAAAATGGTATAGTTATTTGGAAAATTGTTTGGAAATTTCTTATAAAGGTAAACACAGATCCACTGTCTGGTCCATCCACTAAGCCTAAATCCAAAAAGGAATGAGACTGAGAGAGAGAGGACTTGTTCATAGTGGCTTAATGTTCGTAACAGCCAAAAAGGTGAAAACAATCCAAATGTCCATCACCAGGAGAACGGATCAAAGAATTGGGTCCATTAATACAACAGAACACTACCCAGCAATAAAGGAAGAATGAACTAGGATACACACAACAACATGAAACTGTTGTGTGAAGGAAGCCAGACACGAAAAAGTGCGTGCCCTGTGATCCCATTTAGATGAAGTTCAAGAACAGGAAAAAACAGTGATATAAATCAGAAAGTGTTTGCCAGTGGGGGTGGAGGCTGATTGGATGGGGCATGAGAAAACCTAGGTGAAGAAATGTTCTACGTGTTAACCAGCATTGGGTTACGTAAGTGTACTTAACATCACCAGCATTGCACCATGGTCATCTCATTTCTTTGGGACCATCCACACAAGGTATGTCCTCCAGAGGAAAAGACAAAACTTGCTGATTTTTCTCTCATCCAACAGTAGCGGTCAACTGATATGACAGGTCCCAGAACCAGTGTGACAGTGCTCTAAATGCTCAGTCATAGTGTCCTTTTAGGCCCATCATTTTTCAGCAGACTACTGACAAGCCGCACTCAACACATTCCAAGTGGATACGGACAGAAGGGCACGTGGAACAAGCTGATGATGTCTGTTCTGGCCAATACCGGAAACAAATTACAAGCATGTTCTGGGAGCTTGCATCCTCGGAGCTCAGGACATTTCAGCACTCTCCACATCTGTTTCTAGGGCATGGCCTCAGAGGGCCTGCTCTTTGATCTAGAACAGTCCAGAGGCTCTCAACTGGTAAACAACTTACAGAATACAGAGGTCAAATACCAGAGGATCTTTACTATCCTCAATTACGTCTAAGCCATTACACAACGGATAATTAATATGCGACAGTACTACTTTGCAAATCCTCAAGATAGATTTGGGGCTTCTAGTATTGTACTAGAGATCAGGATAGACTGAGAAGATTCTGTGTTAGGTTCAATCACATGGGAGCAACCGGCCCTAACTGTGGGGACCTCTGGGGAAGATCTCCAGGGATTCGTCACAGGGAAACAGCTGCTTTTTCCGAGTAAAATGAGGGAACGGTAAGACTGGAAACATCAGTTCAGAGTTTCTTCTGAGATAGAGATGGATACCCCTTGTGTGAGGGAAGTTAAAGGACTAATTAGTTAACAACTGATTTTTCCCATCTTCATGGTATCTACTATGCATTTCCAGGAACTATGGGACAAATACGAGAAAGGGATGATCAATAAGAATCTGGAGCTTTTTTCCACAAAGGAAAGGGAAAGGGAGAATATGAGATGCTTCTTACAAGAACAGGGAGAAAGTATGAGGGTCTATCCACTAAGGAATAAAAGTTATAGAAACAAAGGAACAGGAGATTCTTTCAGAAATTCCTATGTCTAAGGGTAGACAAGAAATTAAAAAGTAAGCATATGCACATTTATACTTGTATTAAAGATCAGGAACAACTACCACTACTTCTATATATATATATATATTTTTTTTTTTTAATAACTAAGTTGCATGTTTCACAAGATGCATCTTTCCTTCTAGCAACCAAGCGAGAAGAGTGTCTTGGGGTGCTCTATGATGAATGACTATGGCCTCCCCAGCTGGAAAGCATGTCTCTGTATAATAATGTCAGCTCACTGTGTCTTCCCAGCCAAGTTATTTTTTTTTTAATTTTTATTGGAGTACAGTTGATTTGCAATGCTGCATTAGTTTCTGCTGTACAGCAAAGTGAATCAGTTACACATATAATATATCTACTCTTTTTTAGATTCTTTTCCCATATAGGTCATTACAGAGTATTGAACAGAGTTCCCTGTGCTGTACAGTAGGTCCTTATTAGTTACCTATTTTATATATAGCAGTGTATGTGTGTCCATTCCAATCTCCCAATTTATCCCTCCCAGCCAAGTTATTTTGAGGGTTAGTTTTTCCAAACCCCAATACCCACTGCAGTTATCATGCCCTCATTTAAACATTTTCCTGGCTCAATGCATTTCTGACTTAATTCTTCAGCTGTGCTTCTGACAAATCAACAAATGAAAGGACTTCTCATTTGTTATGGACTGAACGTTTGTTTTCCCCCCAAATTCACACATGTTGAAATCTTAACATGATGCCTTTAGGAGGTGGGGCTCTGGTGAGGTGATTAAGTCACGAAGGTGGAGCCTTCATGAATGGGATTAGTGCTCTTATAAAAGAGACCCTAGAGAGCTCTCCTGCCCCTTCTACTATGTGAGGACACAACGAGAAGACAGCTTTCTATAAACCAGCCTCCCAAACTGTGAGGAATGAATTTCCATTGTTTATAAGCCACCCAGTCTACGGTACTTTGTTCCAGAAGCCCGAACTAAGATACCGTTTCAAAATGGTGGTCAGGGCACATGAAAGATCCCGTTACCGTTATAAAAAAAAGTATACATACCCACCACAGTTAAAAGACTATCATGGGCCTGAGAGATTTCAGCAAAACATCTGGAAGCCATAAAATGATGAAGTCCTGACGGATGAAGCTGAGCAGAGGCAGCTCACAGCCCCAGAGGTTCTCTGAGACGGCTGCTGCGGAGGAAGGCAATAACCCAGTGAAACCTCGAAAAGGCTCTAGACTCAGAAAAGGCAAGGACCGTATGGGCCAGGGATGACAAAAAGGGTAGAAAGGAGAAGATTAACTGAAAAGTCTAAGTATCAACAACTGTTACTTCCGTGCCTAATTCCTATCTTTATGAGAAACAACAAACCTTAAGAGCCCCCCACCCAGGCAAAAACTAAAAATTAAATAAGGGAAGTGATTCTCTAAAGAAACTAAACGCAATGTCTAGTGAGAACTAAACAGCTAGTGTGGTTCTGAAAACCCCAAAGTCAAGCCCTCTTCACTCTGATACTTAGCCAGCCGCTCTCCACACGAGGGCTGGCTCTGTGCCACCGGAGGGATGCAGCATGCACCCAGCATAACAAGCCCTGGCAGCCTTAAGGCCACCTCATCTCTATATGAGTGAAGAGTTAAGCATAAATATACAATGAAAGAAAGCCTGCCATGTGAAAGTGGAAAACCAAGCCTCACAACGAAAAGACCCTGGAAGAAACAGAAAATTCAAAAGAGTGAAGATATTTCGTCAAGAACCCTCAAAACAACTTCTATTATAGTGTCCCTAAAAAATATTTGAGAAGCGATAATTACATCCACATAAGAATAACAACAACCAAAAAATGCACAAGAAATATAGCAATCCAAGATAAAGGTCTACAGAATTAAAAATGTGGCCCCAAAGAACAAGTATCAGTGAGCACTGCATGCATGTGCCTGGGTACCCTGACCTCACAGCTGTGACTCTGATGATAGAATCCTGTGTCACAGACAATACCTTACCTAAGATGCACTATTATCTACAGCACACAGTCAGAAGTCTAAAATGGCACATGCAGAACATGTTCCTGGGAAGAAGACAGTGACACAAAGCCCCCTTGTTCAAAAAAATCTGAGTCTGTTTTTAACTCCTCTGCTCGTTTGCAAGATGACCTGTAAGCTTCTCTCCGTACCTGTCGGTCCTTTCCTACAGGAAGGGAGAAACCAAAGGTGGTGTTTTTAGAGTGACATAATAAAGACTCCTGGAAAGTATTAATAAGAACTAGCTTAACGTGAAGACCTCAAGATACTAAAACATATTAATGTAGTACATGTGAAATCTTCCCTGGAGATCTTCACATAGAAGATAAACATCCCTCCCATCTGGGTGATTTGCATACTGTCCTTCCTGGAACTACAGAAAGGAATTGAATCACTGGTTCAAAACCCCACTAGTCCCAAAGCTTTCTTTTTATAACCAAAAAATTCTGTAATCCCCTATTTATATTTGCTCTTCTGAAATGAAATTCATTGGTAAACATTACCTGGTATACACATACTTTTAAAACATCAATATAATACCTTAAATGTAACGTAAAGGAGAACCTAAAAGCAAAACAATTTGTAATAAAAACATGACATATTTCAATAGGTACATACCTTTCAGGTCCCATTAACTCTGCAATGAAATAGATGCTTATCACTTACTTATAAAGAATACTTGGATTAACAGAAGTCAGATCAGAAGCTTTCCATATTAAAAGTACAGGAAAACAAAAGAGGAGAGATACAGGTGAATGAAAATGAGTATATCCTGTGCGTATTTAAAGTATGCCAAGGTTATCTTGTGTTTCTATGTAAAATGAATTCAGGTCTAAGCTCAGATAATTATAAACTAATTTTCACTGCATGAATATCCGACAGGATAGTTGAAACTCACGTGGGATACAGGGCAGTTCTTTCTGTCTTTTCCACTGTGGGACACTTAAAATCTCTGATTCAAGGCCCTTCACTGCACAACCAAAACACTGTACCAAATTTCTACTATGTCCTCTAGGGGGCAGCACTGTTCCCACGAGGACCCCTGGCTGATGACCTACGGGAGTTTTCCTTCCAGCCTTCATATTCTACCACAGAGAATCGAATCCTAAAGAACAAAATCAGTAACATCCCTAAGAAAAATATTAATTTAATAAGGAAAATGACTATGAAGAAATTAGTTTAGGTTTATGCCATTAACTATAGCCATATTCAACATTATTTCCTCTTTTTGAATTCAAGATAACTAGTTACTTCATATAGGATACAGAATGAAAAGCTGTTATCTCTGTGACATTTATTTAGATAGCACAAAGTGATTCTGGCTTTACAATTTTTAACTTTCAAATCTAGTTAATTAATGACGAACAGGGAGTTTTCCATAGAACTCTACAACTCTCATTTCCTCAAAACAAGAATTAATGCATTCTTTCATATGTGGTCATTACAGGAAGGGGGGGAGGGAGCCATTTACTGTAAATGCCTTTCTGATGCAATTCTACCACCTCTCTCAAAGAGAGAATTCATCCAAGAAGACTTGGTCACTTCTTCAAGAAACATGCCACTGCACTGAATATCCACAGTCCGAACCCCCTGCCTAAGGAGAGAACTGGAGCTGGTCCCACCAGGAGTAAACATGGGGGAGTGGCAGGGGGAGACGTCTCACGGCTCCTTCCTCAGAACAGATTAAGCAGTATGCCTCAAAATTTGGCCTTTAATATAGGGAAAAGTCTGACACTTTTGTTAACATCATTGTTTCATAAACCATAAGCAAACACCGATTTTCCCCGCCCAACTTTCAAAGGATACTTCCTAAAAAAACACGAGACTTAAGTTATGAACTAGTAACCTATGTGTAATTAGCATCTTAGCAACTAGAGCTATTTTAACTATTAATTTAATATTATTTTAAAATTTCATGCACAGAAAGAGAAATGGAATCCTATGCTTAAAAGATTTGAAAATGAAACTACATTTTGAAGAGGGTGGATTTCACATCAAAGGGATGATGACACACAGGGTAATCCCAAAAAGCAACTCAGAGGGAAAAACTTAAGACAAATAGTTCCGAGCTCTTCTCAGAGGACTAATTTTTCTAAAATCTCAAATCCACCCAAAGGAAAACAAGGAACCATTTCTCCAATCTACCCTTACCTGGATGCCCATTAATTCTTCTAAGAGCCAGATGCACCCCTTGCTTCTGTGGAGGGGTCAGCGCCAAGCCCAAAGCCCAGAAGTCACCCAAGACTCAAGGCTGTTTGCTGCTGGAGTCCGAAATCCGCCTGATGAGTGGAACTGCACATCGTAATATACACGTTCTGAGCAAACTACTGGCTAAGTGAAGGCAACGCGTGCGGAAGTCTGATTTGCCACCTTTGGGGCATGCCTCTCATATCCCATCTCAGAAAGACGAAAGACACACCACGTCTGGGTGAGTCAAAACTAGACAGGGTTCGTTTTTGTCTGTAGCATTCTCCCTAACCCTACGGAAACCACCGGGAGAACAAACCACAGTGAGATAGGACTCCCTCATCAGGCGAAGTCAATGAAGAAAGAATTATGTCGACGCTGCAATTTAAAAATAAATCTCATGCCACTGCCAAAGTTTTCTGTGTTATGCAGCTGCCTAAGAGTTACACCTAAGTATAGGCACGGTCCACATATTTTTGAGCCAAGAATCCTGAGCCGTGGTTTTGGGCCTCAGAATGACCAAGAAGTGATAAAAATTCTCAAAAGAAATTTATTAGTCTTTATGCTACCCTGATGATCAACGAAGAATAATGGAGCAGTGGTGTAAACTGATCTTAGAATTAGGGGTTTTCAACACGCAGCTCTTGGACCACGTGCATCAGAATGACCTAAAGTTGACTCAGAACTCTGGGGTGGAGCCCAGGGATCTGCACGTTAAGAAGCATTCCAGGTTATTTTTAAATCCTTTAAAGTTGGAAGACGATTTTTTCCTGTCAGTGGAACTGAACAGTTGATTACAGCTGCTGCCATCTTCCCTTTCATTCAGTTATTTTGTCTTTGACTCCTGCTGAAATCAGGAGCGATAAGGACGCTAAAGCCACCTCGATCCTGAGGCTTGAACTCCAGGGGAGAGGAGAGAGCCTGCCCGGGTTCACCTGGCCTCTCCTCCCCACCACCTCTCTACCGGAGAGACAAAAAGCTCAAGCTGCGGGAGCTGAAAAACACAGTACTTGATGTTGCACGTGAACATTACATTGAAAGATGTCCCCAGAATAAAACACGCTGCTAACAACAGGAGGAGGAAAACGAGGAGAAGAGGGGGCTGACGTCTACTGGCCGCTCACGGTGCTCCGGGCGCCACATCAAGCACGTTACAGACAGTGCTCCTTGCCGCAGAAGTCTCGCCGAAACAAGGACAAAGACAAAGAACCCTGCTTCACAAGGGTATGAACACACGGAGTCCACGGCCAACGGCAGGTGCCCACCGGCCACGCGTTCCCTACGTCAGACTTCACGTTGGCCCTGTATGCCCACCTCCACCCCCATTATCCTCTGAACATGAAGGATCTGTGAAAAGGAAACTGAGCAACATTGTCAGAAACGCACTTAAAACGATATCATCTTTCCATATTTCTTGTTCTTGGTTCCTTCTTTATCCACCGCAAGACTGTGTGAACTTGCAGAAAACGCACGGTCCTTTTCCATCGGCTGTGCTCCATTTCAAGCGGTCAGTTCGCTTCAGTCCAAAGTGCGGGCGGCAGGGTGGCGGTGGCGCTGGGGAAGCACCATCATCACAACGTGCATAGAGAAACGTGATTTGAACATCACCAGCGAGTATAAAAATTATGTTTCACTAAATAAAAAGGGTTTAGCGGTTCCTCCAACATGCATAAAGTTTCGAAGGGAACTTCCTGGATGAGGGGAGCCCAACTTAGAAAACAGTGTGCTTTACGAACAAGCTTTTCCAAGTGCTCCCCGCTGTGTCTCAGGATGACTACACACTCTGACATCCTAACACAGACAGGGCTACAAGGAAGCCGACTTCATATCTTTAATTTTCCTATGAGTTGATCTAATGTATTTGGTGCGCCAACTATTTTGCTTCCTAATAGGTAAAATTTTGCATCTGTCAGAGCACCGGTTCTCAAACTGTACGTGAGCGCTGGAAGCCCTCCCCCAAATGAAATCTTAGGTGAGAGCCCAATATAGGCACCAGATGAAAGCAGAGCATCCTCGGTTGATGTGGTGGGCTAGAGGATGCAAAGCCCTCCTGATCTGGGCCTGCTGACTCATCTCACCCCTCAGCGTGGCTACCCAGGCAACACTGCCAAACCCCAAGGGCTCTGTTTTATCTTTTCTCAGACCTTGATGATTTTAAAAAATGTATACTTTATTATTTTATTCTATGTATGCCTTTATGTCTCAAAGTTGGGCATGTATAAAGATTGTTAAAAGCCGTAAGTCCAAATGCTGCTTATTTACTACATTAAGCTTAGGAGTTCTGTTGTGTATTTGGCTTGTGTGGACCCAAACAGAAAGATTATAATCTCTACTGGTATCTCTTTGTCAACAATACTCTTAGCCTATCTGCAAGTTCAAGGTCATTTTATAAACACAAAATTGTGTCAAGATAGTACATCTTCTTCATCGAATGAGAACCTATTCATGATGTACAAGACCCCTTGCCATGATTTCACTTTCACCACTGGCCTTTAGGCTTGCTGCCTACAGTACAGTAAGTTTCAGACTATATACTAAAACTCAAGCAAAAGAAAAATATTACCCTGAGATTAAAAATGAATAATGAATTTGAAGAGTTGTTTGGTAACCATTATTTTAAAAGGTATAACACCAGGTCAGCAGAGAGAACAAAGATTGAAATGCCTTCATGAAGACCCAAAACTTTAAAAATTCTACTAATAGGAAAGTGTACTAGCCTTTTCTTTTTAAACATTTTCTGACTGCTGTTTCCAAGTCTTCAGAAAGATAATGTGTTTCCTCAGCCAAAGCCATCACATTTCAAGTGTACATGTGAGAAAGTGACCAGAGTGAAGGGGCTGTCCTGAGTCACCTGGGACCACCAACTTGAACTGGGGAAAGGCCCCAATGTTCTTCATTCAACTGTCCCTCAGAATAATCGTAGTGTTTGAAAGTAGTAAACTTTTATGTACAAGACAGGGTCATAAACACGTACATACACAGAAGTGATAAAAGTGATTTGTCATTTCAAAATCCATGCTTAAACATATTCCTATTTTCAGAATACTCTAAATTTTCCTATGATTTCCATTTTAAGTTGTTATTGAAAATAATTATGGAAGTTACTCTACTCATACTACTCTAGTAGTACCTAGGTGATTTTAAGATAGTCAACCTTCTTCCATGAACAGAAGCATGGCTAAGAGAAATAAAGACATTAAGTAGTCCTCAAATACCTGGTTACTTACCCAAAATGTACTTAACGTTGGTGGGTTAGAACTGGTGCTGCTTCTTCCTTAGGATCGATGCTGCTAATGAAAGTTAGTACCCAGAGGTCATTCCACAGAAAACTTATTTCACTCATAATGTATCTGTAATACAATACTATATAAATATAAATATATATATACACACACACACACACACACACACACCTGAAATGAGATATATATACTGCAACTCTGCTGCAATTACTAACAATTACATGAGGAATAAAATAAACTAAGAATGATGTTTATTTCTCTATGCAAGTGTGTAAGGAGGTATAATCAGAAGAGGATGAACCAGACTAAGACACTTAAGAGATCTGAAAATTAATGACACTGACTATTATGCTTTATTCTACCTCCAAATATACTACGCTCTTTCCTCTTGATAATGATTATATCCCTAACTCCTGACTTCTCAGCTATAACTAGCACCACTGGGGCCTCTCCAAAATCAAACAGAGGGAAGAAAGAAAAAAATCTTAGAGACAGATTTACTTGAAATATGGGGGAAATATGATAAAGAAGTTATGTGTGGATTTAATAACAAAGACTACGACTTAAAGGGGGATGGGCAGGAAAAGAAGAGAATGTAATATTCAGACTTTCACCAAGTTCGATGGAAAAGGTGCTGGATTAGACACAGCACCTGACCCAGGACAGCTTGGCTGCTGTGTGGAGCAGGGGTGTGGGAGGCTGACCAAAGGCAACGTGAAACTGGTCATGTGTAAGGCCTTGTGTGGTAACCTGGGACAAAATCTGGTTGTCAATCTTTCAAAGAGGTATCAACAGTTGTTTGGTCTGGCTGGTGGCTCAGTTGGTGAGAACAGAGAATCAGGGCTCAGCAGGGGCTGTGGCGTATGTTCAGCTTCATGGTCACAGGGCACGAGCAGCTCTAAACAGTAAGTGCCCAACAAACGGTGCTGGCCGAAGGCGGAACACACTGGAGACTATGGACAGCTCAGGACGCCAACAGCTCTCAAGAGCTCTGTTCTACCAATAAAGTCACTTTTCTGCATGATGTTCTTAATGCCTTATTTAACTGGGGAGGAGTGGGGCAGAGAAGTTAGGTATCACAATCTGAAAAATCTGTTACTCTTGTCATACCTAACCTTAAACACCTTTCTGAAAATGATTATTGGATCCTATCTTATAGTGATATAAGCTCTATGTATTTTTAATATTACAAATGTGCTGAAAGTGAATCTGAAATACAGTAATACTTAAAGTCCTTTTAAATGACAATGCTAACTTTGCCCTTGCTAAATAGGTTGGTGGCATTTAAATATATGGGGGGGGGGGTGTGTGTGGAGGGGGCAGGGGGTGGGGCGGTGTTTAAAGCTGGTGAATCCCAGCTCCACTCTCAGGGGAAGTTAGGAAAGAGAAAGAAAAGGAAGGGAGTGTTGGTTATCATCAAAGGTATCCCCACTTTGGTTCTAAGCAAGAGTCAAACAGGTTTAATGCAGTATTCTTCAAACTGCAGGGTAATTCATTAGTGGGTTGTGAAATAATTTCAATGCACTGCAAGCAGCACTTTTACAAAAATGAAACAAGAGAATAAAACAGAAAACAAGAGCTCACTGAACTCAGTGTAACTATTGTTGCATACAGTTAACTGCTTCATTTACATGTGTTGTGTGTACTTCTTCATGATGTAACACACAGTCCTTTTCGTGAGTTGCAGGAAAGAAAATGGTTTATTAGAAAGAAGATCAAGCACCATGTTTGAGATGAGGTGGGAGGATCATGCTTGGATGTAATTTAATCAGTGCGGTGCCTACACGGCCTTATGTTGAAAACTAACCAAGTTAGTTTACAAAATGCATTTACATTACCAATCAATAATTCTAAAGACACCATGAAAGTAATTATTCACTCATTCACCCAGTTAAGTGTTATGGAGAGAGGATGAAATTTTCAAAATTAAATAGGGTCACGTATTATAATCACAGCTAACACATACTCAGCGCTTATTGTGTGCCTGATAGTGTTCTAAGCACTTTACATATCATTCACTCATCTGATCCTCTTAATAACCCCAGAAGGGTAAATACTAATTAATATTATCCCTGTTTTTTTTTAACAAATGAAGAATCTGAGAAATTAAATCAGTTGGCTAAGAGGTGAAGCCAGTATCTGAACCCAGGAAGTCTGGATCCAGACTCCTCACTCTTAATGTACAGAATCCTTAACAGTTAAGAGCATAATCATCCATAACTGAGAGTCAGACTGTGGCACTGGGGAAACGGGAGCCCAGAGGCAAACTTAACGCCGTTGACACTACTGCCCAGGCTTTGCTGTCTGTCCTCATTTCTCCTGCTATTAAAGTACAAGTCACAGTCTAGGCCAGAGGCAGCTCACCTCTTTCACACTTCGATATCCTGGATGCATTCTGAACATGATTCCCAGCAAATCAGTTCAAACTCCATCCTTTCTTCCTTCCCTAGAAAACGTGTAAGAATGCGACTGAGTAGGTCCCGTGAATCTAACTCTCATTTATTTAAAAGTTAAAAAGAACTCATTCTCAGGTGCTGGCACTTAAACTTTTCTATTAGCCAAACATTTCTGACACATCTTCCATGTCTTTTCTCCACGAACCAGTGAATCCTGTAGCTGCAGGGAGCACTGCCAGTCTGGGTGATACAGAGCTCGTAGGGGTACCTCGTTCTTTGCACCCACTTGTGATACTCCCCTCACTGGTTTTCAAATAAGATCCAAAGAAATTGCAGGTGTAATATACACTGTGGCAAGTGAACCATCGAGTTTCAGAAGAATATTAAAGAATTATGTACTAAAGATTTCTTTTCCTCCCGTCTACCCACCCGTGTCTTCCGGTTATATACTAAGCCCTACAGGTAGGGCCTAAACAGACAATAAAGTAAGTAAAAATCCACATCATTCCTGGTAGCATGGTTACCCTTCCTCCGCTACCTCAGAAGCCAAAACGGCATCGTTTAAATGCTGAGTAAACACTATATATGCTTCCACATATTGAAAGGAGAAGGCAGTACTATTCCGCCTCTTATTTAATATGAATTAAAACAGCCAGTGCAAATGAATTCCGGAACCAAAGCGAAACAACACTTAGGTCTCTGTCTGACAACTACACCTGGCCACACAATTTGAATGAAACCTCTCATGAAAGCATCTTGTGACAAAACAAACATCATTATCTTTCAAACTTAAAGAAGTTATAAAAAATTAATGCAACATGAAGCACTGTACATTGTGATGTGGAGGATTAAATTATTAGAATAATTCAGGATTCTTTCAAACTGCAGTGAAATACTCAGATAACTAAGACAAACTCTGAGGCTTCAGCGCATTGTGACAATGATTTACCACACTTTGCTACATAGACATTCTCTGAGGAGTCTGTCAAAAGTAAGGCAGTGGTTTAACACCCTTTTGAGAAATACATATGAGGTAGAGTGCTGTCAAAATAAAATTTCTAACTGAATAATAATGGTGTATATGCCGGTGTCAATACAATGCTAGAAGCTGGAAATATGATTTTACTATTTACCACTATCACAATTTTTAGGTTAAATTTAGGTATATTTAGGTTACTTCTTTTCCAGGTCAGATTAAACTGTTTACTTCTACCAGGTACTGTGTCTAAAAACAATACTTTTCACATGGGTTAGAGGGTACATTTGCTGTAGTTTAAAAAAAAGGATGAGTCAAGTATATACCAACCTAGTCAATCAGTTTCTAAGATACACTTTTGGATAAAAGAGTGGTAAGGTCTGCACTCTACGAACATGACACTTTTGACTAGTGGTATTACACATGGGGATTTTTTTTTTTTTTTTTGGGTGATGATGCTCATTTTCCTGCCCCACTTACCCTGTCTCATTAAACTGTACTTGGAACCAACAGCATTCACTTGGTCCCACGCAAGTGGTTCTAAGAATTCAACTTTTTTAAATTGGGAAGCAAAATGATTTACGGGGTACGGGGAAAGAAGCCCAGCATAAATCTGTAGCCTCAGCAAGCTCAGCACACTAACACAGTAAGTTAACTGACAACACTAAAACCGCCTTTCTACCCGTAAAAAATCATACAGGTAAGAATATTCTAAACAGGAGGAGATCTGCCAGAGACCTCCCTAGAATACAGGAATTAGGGGGTGGTGTTTTCTGGGTTGGACAGGGGCACAAGTAGCTGAGAAAGACATGGAACTTCTCAGGGAGCAACTCTTTCTAGAAAAGCAGGTGGTTCCAGGTTTAAAACTTGTCCCATAAAACCTTCGTTGTCATTGAAGTGACGACTGGGCCTCTCTCTTCCTCTCCTTTCTGTACCCATCAGGCTGCCCCCAGTCGAGCAGAGTGGAAACAACAGAACCCACGGTGTGAGTGGGCTTTGCTTTCCACTACCTCTTCCTAAGACACACACTTTCCAAGTAATGTGTTAAAAAACAAAAAGCAAAGACAAAAAAGACTGCGGTTCACTATTAATTTCTGAAAATTATTCAAGTGAAGGGACTCCTTTCACAAGGTATATGTTCATCAATCATGATGTTGTACATTTTAAACATTTTATAATATCATCTTTCAACTATACCTCAATACAGCTGAAAAAAATCATTAGAAGTCCCGGTTGAAGAAGTGCTATATACCTGTCAGTATTAGTTCTGCCCTTTAATAACTCTGTGGCTTTGTGCAGTCCTATCAGCTCTCAGAAACTCAAGTTCCCTTGTCTGTAGATTGAAAAGGTTAATGTAACTGACTTCTAGCCTTCCTTCCTATTCCAAATTCAAATGGTTAAATTTAAATTATTCTGTGATTTATTCTCCCCTTCAAATATCTTTGATCTTCATTCTATACTAATTTCACCTTTAGGAAGATAGGAATAGTGGGGGATGGGAGACAAGAGGGCTTGTTAAGATAGATTCAAGTGTTAATTAACCTGTTTTTTTACCCCTGGACATTTATAGTTTTAAGAAAGGGCAAATGAATTTGAATCTACAATGGAAATGTAATAAAATCCAGAATTTAATTGTGTATTAACTTAAACTTTTCACAATATTTACAACTTATTTTAGATTATAGGGATATTCCTCTATTTTACAAATATATGTTGAGCCACTTCCAAATCCACTGTTGTCTGCTGTGCATTCCAGAAAGCAAAGAACCCAAAGCAAAACTAAACAAGAAGATAAGTTACTGTGAAAAGAAAACTTTTTTTTTTTTTTTTAAAGAGAAGTAAGCCTTTATTTCCTTGTTACACAAAAAAAGCTGGCTGAGTTGGCTGCTGAAAACTTTTTTTTTTTTTTTTTTTTTTTTTTGGGGCGCTACGCGGGCCTCTCACTGCTGTGGCCTCTCCCGTTGCGGAGCACAGGCTCCGGACACACAGGCTCAGCGGGCATGGCTCACGGGCCCAGCCGCTCCGTGGCATGTGGGATCTTCCCGGACCGGGGCACGAACCAGCGTCCTCTGCATCGGCAGGTGGACTCTCAACCACTGCGCCACCAGGGAAGCCCTGCTGAAAACTTTTGATTAGCCATGCTAATGTTCCCTTCCATTAAGGCGGTAAACTGAAAATTGATTTTACATATATACTTATTTGCCTCTTCAGTCAGAGGTATTGGACTTATTTTCTTCCAGTTATTGACGTGGACATAACATACCCCCAATATGGAAATCCTTCGGAATCTGTCTGCTTTCTAAAAGGCTCATTTCCTACTGAAATCACAAGATGTATCATGTACAACTGAAAACAGCAAATATTCAGGAAATACAAGAAACATGTTGATTATATACATTTAAAAAGGGAATATTACTTTCAATTTTCTTATATTACACTATTCTATCCCTGAGGACTAAACAATAGATTGTAAACTGCAAATATTTACTTTAAAATCTTTAACCTCAAGAATATGAAAGTAATGCTACAAACTTAGGAAAATCTGAGTTACTTTTTTACTCTGTGAAAACCCCCTCTTTTAATAAGGAGTATTTTCCTTGTGTGGCTATCACAGCTAATCAACAATGTAAAGAAGCTTTTTAAGCCTTTCAATATTGCTGCAACATGACTTAAAGCCAACTACCATTTGGTTCTGATGAGACTATGGTCTCTGCTGGGAACTGACTAGAACCTTCTGTTATCAAACACATTCTGTAAAACTGGGATGGTGGCAGTATCTCCCCTCACACTCATCACCCAATGCTTAGCACGTAGGAACTAATAAAGGCTACTAACCTCACTGTTTTCTTTGCCATACAAATTATCACAAAAAAATAGGATAGATCTAAACAAACCCATCCTGAACTATTGGAAACATGACTAAAAGAATGTCCTGAGAGCGCCACTGAGTATCTTTGTATGTGTCAACAATATCAGCTGCACATCCTTAGCACTTAGAATGAACCAAGCATTTCACTAACTTTATTTTTTTGTTGTTGTTATTATTTTATTTGGCCACACCATACGGCATGCGGGATCTTACTTGCCCATCCAGGGACTGAACCCGTGCCCCCTACACTGGGAGCACAGTGTCTTAACCAGTGGACCGCCAGGAAGTCCACACTTACTTTATTTCTTGACAACATAAATGCTTAGGCTCTAGTGCTATGAGGGACTGAAGTTCAAAACTAGCAACCCATAACACACTATGTCATATCCTGTTGTTTACTGTCTTCTTTTTCTTTTATTCATGCTTTTAAAAGAAGTGCTTGGGGGCTTCCCTGATGGCGCAGTGGTTGAGAGTCCGCCTCAGGCGCGTCCGGAGCCTGTGCTCCACAGCGGAAGAGCCCACAACAGTGAGAGGCCCGCGTACCGCACACACACAAAAAAAGAAGTGCTTGGCTACCTGATGTGACTCCTCATGCTTTTCATGATCAATCTGGGTGCCTTAATAAAGGGGATAAAAATAGTTTCTATTTTCACTTCAGTTTCCCCTCACGGAAGATGAATAAAGGAAAACGGCCAGAAAAACTGGACAAGTATGAAATAAATACTTTAAAAAATACTTGTTCTTGTTTGGGGGTATTAAACTCACGGTAGTTTACGTTCCCAAATACTGTTCAGATTTCTGCCATCATTTGTCCCCTTGAACCATCAATAATATCCTTTTCAGCTGTGCCATTCTCTGAAGTCAGTACAACCTTGTCCGATGGTAACGTGGTTTACCTTCTGAAATGGGGGCGCAGGGCGGGGCAGGGGGCGGCACAAATGCCAATGAACGGAGCCAGGCAGGGGGCAAGGATCAACTCCTGCTTCTGTATACTCTCAAAGCTGCTGGTTAAAGGGACAAACAAATATACATTCTGGTGTTTTTCTACTGATTTCCAGGCATGTACTGTGCACTAGGACTAAACAAGAGCAGGCTAGGAAACAGACTAGAATTCACTCTTAACAAAAAGTTTTTTCCTAGTTAAAGGCCTTTTATGGTTTCTTAATTTTTTTCAAAAAGTAGGGCTTCAAGTGAAGTAGTTTTGAAGTATTTTTTTGAACTCTCTCTTTCACTACCTTCTAAGCACCTGCCCCTGCCTATGCTGTGCTAACGCTGTGAGCTCACTGGTCAGGAACGGAACGGGACAAAGGGAAGACCCAGGGCACACACCAAAGTTTTAGGATCGCTTATAAGGTTACTTGGAAGAAATCATCGGGGAGGTAAGGGAACATGTAGTAGGTGTCTCAAAAGGCAAGAGGACAGAGAATGGAAAGGAATGAAAACAACCCCCTGTAACCGTAAACACAAGACAGAGGTTGGCGAAGTCTCGGTGGCGATGGGGATGTGATGAGGGGAACTACAGAGCACTGACTGCCATCTTGGGAGAGGCTGGAAGGATTTGTCCTCACGGTTTATTTATATGTGAGCTGCTTACTCAGTTCTTCCGAGACAGGATCTTCCATTAGCTCTCTGCATATTCCCTTTTGCTTTTCCTCAATTTAGAGAGGGCTCTGGATCACCTACCAGTCCAGCCCCTCTGGCATCTTCCTAGGACTGGCCTTTAACTGCCTGGAGACGATATGACTGCCAGAAAGGTACCACTGCATCACCTGCACCTTCCTAGGTCCTCTTCCATGCAGAGATGATGTGTTAATTGCGTCCTAGCCCAAATGATATAAATGCACATGGCTGTAGAATACTGCACCGATTTCATCAACCTTCAAAGAAATTAGTGAGTAAAAGAAGGAAGAATATATCTGAGGAACAGTCATCCAGGAAGAAGTAAGTGTCCGTTAATTAATTAAGACTAAGAAGAAAACATCAGAAAATTTTATTGTTGTGCGTGCTCTATTTATGTAATGGAAAAAATACTTTATGATTCATTTAAAATTGCCTTAGAAAGTAAAAAAAAAAAAAAAAAAAAAAAAAAAAAAAAAAAAAAAAAAAAAAAAAAAAAAAAAAAAAAAAAAAAAAAAAAAAAAAGAAAGAAAAGAAAAGAAAAAAGGGAATTCAAAATGAAATCCTAGATAACGATTTTTTTCAAAGGATTTTGGTAAATATACCTAACATCTACTAGCTGTCAAAGTCTGCTTTATTCTCTTCTCACAATACTTTCAAACCCTAGATAGGGCAAAACAAAGCAATCCAAATTGTGCTATATGGCAAATTTAAAATCACTGTAAGGTATAGGAATGGGTTCACCTATAATACTTGGCTAAGTAATATTACAATAATATAATATAATACAATATAATAATTTAACATTTGGCTAAATTTTGGCAAATATGCTACATTTATAATTATACGGAAAGGCTTCATTAATCATGACTGACATTAGAACATACTCAAAGAACCAAATGAACTTTGGCTTGGCTTCAATAACAAAATATTTAGAAACTTCTATGACTACTCAAATGAGATCTTTTTAACTCAGCAAACTGGGATATTCTGTCTCAATTATTGCCTATAAACCTTAGAAATAATCTTCAAAGACAGGCGAATACTGGTTTATCTTAGGTTATCTTGCACATTATAACCATTAAAATTTATTGTACATACTGAGTAATCTTAGATGTACATAATTATGATTCCTTTATAAGTAAACTTGTCTCTGAAATCAGTGAGAATTTTGCTAGCACTGCACAGAAGTCACCACGATATTGTGATATGGGGTTCAAAAGAGATTAAGCAATAGATTTTAGCTTCTTGTTTTTCCCGCACTAGCCTTAAAACTAGAACCAAATGTATCTCTCATCTAACAAATCAAGCTGCAAACCTACAACATTTAAAATGAAGTTCTTAACTACCGTGGAAGAGTGAATTATCATTTCCAAAAGTTTTGAATAGATCCTGGCTTGTTGGGCTTTACTGAACTATCATTTTATAGTCCCATTAAGAAAGAACACAGGAAGGTAAGGAATCAAGTGTTACCCTGAAATCCTTTTCCCTCATTACATATCAGCTCCCTGACTGAGTGATAGAGCATGAACGCACTTCAGTTTATTAGATGCTGAGCCAGAAATCCTAAAAATGCTTAAGGAGATTAAGTGATTAAAGTGGGTAACTTCAATGCATTCCAATATACAAGCTTTCCTGCACACTATGAAAGTTTAGTAAACACTGAAATTAATGAAAAATACATGTGTTACTTTTTAAAAATTATACTTAAGGGCTTCCCTGGTGGCGCAGTGGTTGGGAATCTGCCTGCCAATGCAGGGGACACGGGTTCGAGCCCTGGTCTGGGAGGATCCCATATGCCGCGGAGCAACTGGGCCCGTGAGCCACAACTGCTGACCTGCGCGTCTGGAGCCTGTGCCCCGCAGCAAAAGAGACCGCGAGGGGCTTCCCTGGTGGCGCAGTGGTTGAGAGTCCGCCTGCCGATGCAGGGGACACGGGTTCGTGCCCCGGTCCGGGAAAATCCCACATGCCGTGGAGTGGCTGGGCCCGTGAGCCGTGGCCGCTGAGCCTGCGCGCCCGGCGCCTGTGCTCCACAACGGGAGAGGCCACAGCAGTGAGAGGCCCGCATACCGCAAAAAAAAAAAAAAAGAGGCCGTGACAGCGAGAGGCCCGCGCACCGCGATGAAGAGTGGCCCCTGCTTGCCGCAACTAGAGAAAGCCCTTGCACAGAAACGAAGACCCAACACAGCCAAAAATAAATAAATAAATAGTTTCTTTAAAAAGAAAAATTATATTTAATACGCAAGATCGAATAGCACCGAGGTATCTATTTCATTTGAAATAGTAATTCTTGTCTATTGGTCAGGAGAGGAAAGTCAAAGTTCAAACAGAAAGAAAGTTGAGGAGTGAATGGTATGTGACAAAACAGAAACATAAGCTAAGTTACAAACCAGGGAGAGAGTTGCACACAGAAAGAACTAAGTTAAAGCAAGTTGGGGGGTGGGGCGTTTAGGGATAAAAGATACACACACCTTACCACAGAATGTGGACAGAAAGGCAAGGAAGCAGGTGCCCCAACCATAGCACAAAAATACAGCAAGTCTGTCAAAGCACTACTGACTGGTAGGTTATGAAACCCATTTGGTAGGTTATGAGGAACGTTAAAATGAAGAGAGAAAAAAGAAAAAGTGATAGAGAATACAATAGACTAGAAAATTCTATCACACTCACATACAGTGAAGATGTATTGGGAAACCATACATCCACGTGTGCAAGTGCGTGCACTGGGTCCTAACGTGACACGTATTTCTTCCTGTGGGTTCCAATAAAAAGGTATGAGAACCACTGACACATTGAGCACCACTAGTGCCCGCCGCCCTCAAGCTAATAATGTCACACTTCTGAATAGAAAAGTAACTTCCAAAGATAATAATATCCCCAAATGCCAGAGGGGAAGCATGGCAAAACACTATATCACGGAACATTTAAAATGAACTATGTGAACTATGACACAGAAGTCCAGGGAAAGCAGGCCTTCTAGAGAAGTGTCTAACACTACCAAACCAGACTGCGGGGCCTCCACTCCCAGAGCTTTTCTCCCCACCCTGAATAAAGAGTGGAGGGAGTGGAGCCGGGGAGACAGAAGAGCTGAAGGTGAGACGGAAGGTGGGGTCTAGAGCACCACTCTGGCCAGGAGACCCCAGTCTCCCCCCCAGCAAGGTAAAGAAGGCAGGAACCGGTACAGATCCAGAGAGATGGGGTGGGTGAGGAGAAAGGTGACATGTTCAACTTTGCAATCTCAAGGCCAAGCACAGCACTAGGCACATAATAGGCCCCTTATCAATGTTTGTTGAATTTGTCAGTAGGTCTCAATAACACTGACAGTTTTGTGATGTGAAGGCAGTGCCTGGGCAGGGTCAATAGTTTGAAACTTCTTATCCCAAGTAATCTCGGCATCATCAGAAAATGTGAGTTTTTTTTGTTTTTTGTTTTTTTTGCGGTACGCGGGCCTCTCACTGCTGTGGCCTCTCCCGTTGCGGAGCACAGGCTCCGGACACACAGGCTCAGCGGCATGTGGGATGCTCCCGGACCGGGGCACGAACCCACATCCCCTGCATCGGCAGGCAGACTCTCAACCACTGCGCCACCAGGGAAGCCCAGAAAATGTGAGTTCTGCTCTCAATGCCATCCTCTCTATCTTTACTAACTATCCACAAGCCATTTCAGTGGCTACCTTTAAACGAAGCCATCTCCACAAATGATAAGCTCTTCAAGAATTGTAAAGAAGCTTCTTTTGTTTCAAAAAACTGAAACTGATCTGACACAAGGTCGTCATGAATTGAGTGCTGAAAACCAAAAGTGAATGGGTATTCAACTACTTAGAGTGCTCAAAGATTGAGAAATTAAGTTTCTCAGGCCACTGTAACAGGTTACACAGAGACCATGTGATGTTCACACTTGCTTTAGGGGCAAATGGTTTGTTTTTGTTGGGTAGTTTTTGGCTGTAACACTGGTTTATTTTAGGCTCAGGTACAGCTAAAGGAACTTAATAGTAGCAAACACTTATGCAGTTATTTACTGCGTGCCAGGTAACCTTCTAAGGACTTCACAAATATTAACTCTAATTAAGGTGTAGACAACCCCTGATAATGTAGTTACCTGTTCAGCGGCTTATTCTGTTCCATTAAAAGTACCTCCGTTTCTTCCATTTCCTCCTGCCAAAGATGAGGAAAATATTGTTAGTGAGTGGTCACAAATGCACACATAATGTTTTATATCATTGTTTGATATCTTCTGGACTTGAGAGTACCAACGGGGCTTCATTAAACTTTAGTGAATTATTTCAACTGCCTAACTTTACTGAGTTCCTAAATAAAACCGTTAAGACAATATCATTACATGTATCAATAAAAGGAGATGTGAAAAACAAATATTTTATGATTTCAAAAGAAATCAACATGGCATAATAAAAAAAAAGATAGATGCATCGGGAAACAAGGTACAGTAAGATTCTCCTTGACTCTGAGTCCTTCTACATTTAATATGCCTTTTCAAACGATGTTCCCTCTGAAATTCTTTTTTAGGTGGCAGCACCCTTCCCCACTGGGTGAAATAATTTCTGTTCTAAAGATAGAAACAATTGGTGAATATAGCTATTGATATTACAGATTTACTTAAATGGAAAAGCATTCATCAAAAAAGAGGGTGTTGCTTAGGAAAGGTAGCAGTTCAGAGAGTCTCCACCAGGTGACATTTACCTCGGGGAACTCACAACTGTCCAGGTTCTGTCCCTCCCTCTGCTGGCTCCAAAAGTCTATCTCACTAAGGTTCCAAAAATGATCATGTTTATCCATACTGAGTCATGTTAACAAAGCTCATAAAAGATTGCCAGGGCTTCCCTGGTGGCGCAGTGGTTGAGAGTCCGCCTGCCGATGCAGGGGACGCGGGTTCGTGCCCCGGTCCGGGAAGATCCCACGTGCCGCGGAGCGGCTGGGCCCGTGAGCCATGGCCGCTGAGCCTGCGTGTCTGGAGCCTGTGCTCCGCAACGGGAGAGGCCACAACAGTGAGAGGCCCGCACACCGCAAAAAAAAAAAAAAAAAAAAAAGATTGACAGATAAGCCACAAAGCCTATGGATTCATTTCCAATGAAAAATATGTCATCAGACAGCCTGGACACTTGCTCCATCCAGCTTGACCAACACACTCACATTTCTTTGGTCAGTAAATACTTCCTGAAATCCCAGGTATGGGTACCATGCAGGCAGATCAAGCCAAATTAACAGCAGATTGCTGGGTGAGCATGTCAGAGCAATCACAGTCCAGATGCCAGTGGCCTCCAATATCCTCTCTCCAGACAAGTGTTCTCCTATCTCCTCCACTATCACCATCCTCGTCCAAGCTGCTATCATCCTTTTCCTGGACAAACACGAAACGCTTCTTGCTATTTTCCCAGCTTCCGCCTCCTCCCTTCCAAGCTATTACCCACAAAGTGTCCAGAGTAAACATTTAAAAACAGAAAACAGGTCATGGCTCAGCCCTACTTCGACTCCTTTAATGCTCTGCATGGGTCTGATGATAAATACCCGAGAGCTGACTCTCAAGCCTTGGTCTGGCCCAGCTCACCCCTCCAGCCTCCTCCGTGCACACTCTTCCTGTCACCCTCACACTTCAGCCACACTGGTCTCCTTTTACCCTCTTAAACACACAGATCCCTCAACACCTCAGAGATTTTGCACACCTCGTTTCCTCTGGCTGGAAACTAATGCACATACTCTGCACCTTCCCCACAAAGCACATATGTGCCTAGTCATCTGCAGCTCCTGGCTCATATGTCACACGACCCCAGACTAGGACATTCCCTTATCTTAAGCGCCCACAGCATCTTGATCTTCTCCGTTGTAGCACTTACTACCGTTTATAATTACATATTTATGTGATTATTTAATTTACGTTTATTTCTCTCACTAGACTGTAAGATGCTCCATAAAGGTGAATACTGTGCTCATTTTATTAGCATGTTCCACAACAGTGTACACTCAAGAGATATTTTAATGAATGAATGGTGACTTTGGACCGTTAGAACCTGCTGCATCCATCGCCAAAACAGGGATCATTTTGCCAGGCAGACCATATGGCTTTCCTGAATGGGCTCCATCCTCCCTGATGTGTCCTGCCCCTGGTGGGGGGGCGGGGGGGCGTCAATAATTAGACGGGCACTGTCTAACTCACTTCCGTAACCTGACTGTTTCCTAGACTTCCACACCAAAATAAATCTTAAGATACTAAAAGAGAAACGGCACAAAGTTCAAGATACATTTGAGTAGCACCTCTGCAGACGGGATTTGTAGCAGTGGGCTACTAAGAAACACTATAAACAAAAAGGAAAACATAAATTGCGGCCAAAGGGAACCCTTGCTGAGACAACACTGGCAAACAAAATAAATATACACGCACGCACGCGCACAAGCACCCAAAGCAGTGGTCCTCGGAGGGGGGCATGAAAGGCTTTGAGTTTGCTATGGGATGCCTCCACGACTACGGGGCCGACAGCAACAAAGTGTGCAGCTCTCTGAAGGAGGCCCCCTACACTGCACCTCCTCCTGTCCCTGGGGCCTGACTCTGCACACTTGGTACACGGGAGACCTCGTGTGTACTGACTGTGTCATTCTCCTATTTGCCTTACAAATCAACAACTAAGCGACATTTCCTAACTCGCTGCACAGAATGTTTTAAATGGCTCACAACTGTGGTTTACACTTTAAACATGTTCTAACATTTCAGTCCTCTTAACGTCATGAGAATGAGAACAAAACTGATAGGAAGAAGTTCCACAATGCCCTTGGCTCTACATTTACATCTAGTCATCGGGGGCTAGAAAGGGCCAGCTTCACTCACTCATTCAACAAACAGCACACACCTGAATAAGCCAGGCGTGGTTCTAGGTTTTGTGGACACATAATGAACAAGACAAAACCCCTGCTTCTCAAGGAGGTAAGGTTCTAGGAGGAGACAAACAGTGAACATACATTAAGTACGGGTATACCTTGGAGACATTGCAGGTCTGGTTCCAGACCTCAATAAAGCAAGTCACACACATTTTTTGCTTTCCCAGTGAATACAGAAGTTACGCTTACACTATACTGTAGTCTGTTAAGTGTGCAATAGCATTATGTCTAAAAAAACACAACATACATACTCTAATTTAAAAATTCTTTATTGCAATGAAATGCTAACCATCCTCTCACACAGAGTCGCCAGAAACGTTCAATTTGTAAAAAGACAACATTTGCAAAGCACAATAAAGCAAAATGCAATAAAGCAAAGTGCAGTCAAATGAGGTATGCTTGTAAAATGTAAAATATGTTGGGGGGGGGTGTGTTAAATTTTAAATAGGATGGTCAAGGAACGCCTCACTGAGAAACTGACATATGAACAAAGACCATGACTCTTTTGGAAAAGAGTCACGTAGGCATCTTGGGGAAGACAGTTCCAGACAGAGGATCAGCAAGTGCAAGGGCCCTGAGACAGAAGTGTGGCCTGTCTGACCTGGGGCATGCATGGGAGACAGTAGTAGGATGTGGGGGCAGAGAGGTAAACAGTGACCTTGTTAGGGTACCCAAAGGTCTTTGGCTTTTATTTTGAGGGCCCTGCAATGCAACAGAGGTGTTTGGGGCAGAGGCAAACATGATCCGGCTGCTGTGTTGAGCACAGACTGAAGCGAGAGCAAGGAAGGGAGCAGCAAGACCAGTTATTAGGCTTCTGAAACAGCCCAGGCAAGAAATTACAGGGGCTTGGACTGGAGTGCAGCAGTGATGCACAGCAGTGCTTCTAAAAAGCTGACAGATTCTTTATGAAACTTTAAGAAAATACCCTAGGATTAGCTCCAACTCATTTAACGGCTGATTTTAGCAGTCAATCTTTTTATCACTAAAGGGGTTTTTTTGGTTTCAGTTATTACTTTTATAAAAGAAAACGCAGTGGATTTTTAGCTATGAAGAAGTAATATATGATCATCACAGACAGTGGAAAAGATCGAACAGACAAAAACATCATCACATCACATTACAAAAGAATTGAATATTCAAGTACTTGTGACACTGGTCACCACTATGTATTAGCATTTTTTGTTTACTCTGAAAATAAAAGGCTCCTCTAAGTGAGGAGAAAGATCATTGAATACACGTGGCCATGGGAGCTAGTGACTATTTAACATGAAGATTTTCCACTTGAAGATCTGTTGATGCACAGCACGATAAACACCAAACACAAGTATTCTTTTTTTTTTTTTTTTTTGCGGTACGCGGGCCTCTCACTGCTGTGGCCTCTCCCGTCGCGGAGCACAGGCTCCGGACGCGCAGGCTCGGCGGCCATGGCTCACGGGCCCAGCCACTCCGCGGCATATGGGATCTTCCCGGACCGGGGCACGAACCCGCGTCCCCTGCATCGGCAGGCGGACTCTCAACCACTGCACCACCAGGGAAGCCCGCAAGTATTCTTCTTAAAATCAGGCTTAGGCCAACATGGTCCAACGCTGACCTTCGTCAGCTGTGCCAGTCTGAGCTTAGGGCAGAAGGAATGTTTGCATGTCACTGAGGAAGCTACGCTTTTCTGCACAGACTTTTCCCCTGAGAAACCCATGATGATAAGATGATGTAAAAAATGGACGAGTTCTAAAAAAAAAATTTTAAGTATTCTTTTTATTCTCTGCTCTTTTGGTTAATGGGGTGGGGGGGGAGGTAGGGGGAGATCACAGCTCGTTAACTGTCGTCATGGAAACAATTCCACTCTAGGGCAGGGAAGCAGCTCTTCACTTGCTATCCAAGCCATGGGGCACTTCATCTGTGCAGTAAACAGAACCCCGTCCTCCCCTAAACAGGATTTGCTGGTTAGTCAACCGCGACAAACAAAATTAAACTCTGATTCTCAACATTTAATACTCTTGGCGGATATGCCTTATTTGTTCAGCTTTTCTCAAAGTGTGCTAAGACAGGTAAATCGCTCATGGTGAATCAGGTACTGTCATCACCCACTAGAGCAGTCCTTCTCAAACTTCAATGTGCACAGGAATTGCCAGGGGGGTCTGTTAAAATGCAGATTCTGATTCAGAAGCGCTGGGTTGGGGCTTGAGACTCTGCATTTCTAGTAGGCTCTCTGGTGATGCTGCTGCCACCAGTCTATGGACCACAATTTGAGTACACAGTGGTAGAATATTTATTATCCTCCCTCCTTCCCCTCTCCCTACTATTCCCTCGGTAAGTACCACTGATGGAGACTGAAACTACTGCACTGAAGACTAATTGTTTCCTTACTCCTACATTAAAAATAAGAATGTGCCCTCCATGGCACAGGATACTTAAATCCCAGCAATAAGCAAGCAGTCTCTTCTGGGGCATCCTTAGCTAACTGATTAGACCTGAAACTTCTACCTGAGCAACCACATATGGTTTTCTTTTTATTCTCCCTTTTCCTCACTCATCCTTTCCCCACATGGAAGAATGGTCCGCACAAAGGATCACGGCTATAGTGTAAGCTCCCGGCTTCAGCCCTAGGTAAGGGTGTGAAAGAAGAGAAATTACTGAACCTTTTCCATCTCGTCCTTTTTTTGTAAAGAGGATAATCCATAGACAACCGTGGCACTGGCTTGGAAAGTACAGAATTTTTATCAAGGGCTTAAGAGTGGTCGACTAATGACTGCTTACAGGTACCGACATTACCGGCTGCCATCAACAAATAGGCTTTGAGAATCTCTCTCTAGGACCCACCCAAACCCTGCACTTTCAGACAGAGGGGTCTCCTATTACACACATGGCCAAATCTCTCATTCAGAACATAACTGATATTTTCAAATTACAGGTAATTCATGTGAAAATGTAACCTGAGCTTTTTAACATGCTTCTCTCAACCCTTAACTTCTAAGCGAGTTTAGCTCAATCCTAATTAATTTTTATTAACATTTCACAGGTACGTATTCCTTTCTTAGTTTGCTTCTAAAGTAAAAGATAATAGTTATAAGATTGTAAAGAAAAATACCGTTCCTCTAGGACAAGGATCCCCGGCATATGTGTGAGAAAGGCCTACTTTTTGTTTCTCTAAAGCCACAAGATGACCAAAAGGAAACGGTGTGGTGGGGAAGAAGAAGGAGACGCTGGACTAACCCCCCTCTGATTGCTTCCTGCCCTCTGGGATCCTGTGAAACCACAGAGGGAGGAACCTGGCAGAAACGAGGCCGGCCGACAAGAGGGTACAGCAGCAACAGCTGCTTTGGAGATCTGTGAGATCAATCTAGGCAATCACAATCAATTGTTTGTAGATTCTAAAAGGACCAACTGGAATTACCATTGGGTTATATTAAGGAAACAAACTACTAACCAAAACCTATTACGAAGGACAAAGGTATACACAGCCTGGGGCAAGATTTAAAGAAGCAAAACACCACTTACACATAAAGGCAGGTGGCAAAGAGCAGGCAGGCTCATTCTGTGACGCTCCTGCGGCTTGAACTCAAAGGTAAAACAGAAAAGGAGACAGATTTGGCACAATACAAGGAAACACTTTCTAACGAAATACAATTCTCAGTCACAGAACAATTTTTCTTTCTTTCTTTCTTTCTTTTTTGCAAAGCGGTGAGCTCCCATCACTGCGGAGACAGCCTCATCCTGCTCCCCTGCTCCTCCCCAGCATCCAGCACCACAGCTACGCCAGGCTGCATGCCATTCCCCAAACGTGCTTTCACGACTCGCACGCCAAGTGCCATGCCTGGGATGCTTTTTTCATGTCCAGGCCACCCCTTCAGGCTTGAAATCTCAGCTTCCACATAACCTCTGTGAATCGTATGCTGTCTCTCTTCCTCCAAACAGGCTGAGGGCGGGCCCCTCACCCAGGTAACTTCACACGCCTCCTCCCTGCACATCCTCGCCCTGCTGTACATACTCTTAGATGCGGAGGCCTCTGAGGGAGGGGTCACGAGTGCTAACCTGTGCATCCGCAGTGCCTCTGCCATAGTGACCTGGACACACAGCAGGCATCAGCTGGAAGGTAAAGGAAGGAAGGGGAGAGGAGGGAAGTGAAGGGAAAGAAGATGATGCCTGAATTATCACATCCTATGCGCGCTGCAGAAGGAATTCTGACATTGGGAGAGAAGTGAATTTGAATGAGCCTCTTCTACATGGAAAGACATGAATTACTGTGGCTTTAAGGTTTATCATTTTAGGTATGTTTTGACCTAATTGTTGTTAATAGCTGTTTAGAAACAGTCCCAATATCTTGCTTTTATTTATGTACCTAAATACACATATTTACTATGCTATTTAATAATACAAATAATTTTCCCAAAAGTTTAAAAAAGATTAAAAAAAAAATCTTTCATAGTTACTGGGAAGCCTGCAGAAAATGCGTCCATGGCATTTCCCTCAAGGTTGGAATAAGTCTATCACTAAAGCAAGGACAGGGCCGCTACTGGCAAAAGACCCCGGCAATACTTTGTAAGCCTTTACGCTAAAACTCTGCATACCAGAAACAGAACTCTGTCTTCAGACTCTTCCTAACTCAGGCAAGGCTTTACCATCAGTTCTCGTTTTCCTAAGCATCTACACCCAATTAATCTGCTCTGTACACCACCGGTGGCAATTCTCAAAACATGACGAGTATGTGAAGGGCCATTCTGATGGCCTCAGGGGAGTGACAGGGCAGTGACAGGCAGGCGAATACATCTGGGAACTACAGAACCATTGCTAATGACCACCATTACTCTTTGGGAGGATATCTATAAACCGCACCAGCACCCTTCCCAAAGAACACACGACGACAGGTGAACCCACACACCTGAGACCAGAACACTGCCCGCCAGAGCCTGGCTCTGCATCATCCCCAACGTCTTCCCCCGACAGACGACTATGAACACACTGCCACCCCTGCCTCCCGCACAGCCTGCCCGCTTCCTTCAGTCCCACCTTCTGGCAACAGAACGGGTCTGGGCTCTGTGGGCACCCACCCGGCCAATTCCCACAGCTGTGGGGCAAGGCTGAGGAGGATGCTGACCTCCTCGCAGTGGGTGGCAGGGTATCTGCATATGAACTGCTGCCCTGTTTCCTTTTTATAGAGGAAGGCACAGCGGTTAGTCTAGGAGTGAATGAAGTCTTTTTTTGTTTAATAAATAAATACATAAATATGTTTGTTTGTTTATTTATTTATTTATTTATGGCTGCGTCGGGTCTTCATTGCAGTGCACAGGCTTTCTCTAGTTGCGGTGAATGTGGGCTACTTTTCGTTGCGGTGCGCGGGCATCTCATTGCGGTGGCTTTTGTCGCGGAGCACGGGCTCTAGGCACACGGGCTTCAGTAGTTGCGGCGCATGGGCTCAGTAGTTGTGGCTCACGGGCTCTAGAGCACAGGCTCAGTAGTTGTGGCGCACGTGGCATGTGGGATCTTCCCGGACCAGGGATCGAATCTGTGTCCCCTGCATTGGCAGGTGGATTCTTAACCACTGCACCACCAGGGAAGTCCCTAGGAGTGAATGAAGTCTTTACTGCACTTCATGAGACTTAAAAAAATAGTTTTGAGATATATATGCATTTCAGAGGACAGCAGAAGTCTTCTGGACTAACATCAAGTCATACAATCGATAAACTTATATTAGCATATCTTTTTACCAAAAAAAATGCTAGATTTGTAAAATGGAAAAGGGCAGGATGGTGCAACAGACTGGCCAGATGCAGCTTTGATCATATTGATTTCTTTTCGTCCTCTAGGTTTTACAGTGGCAGTAAGAGGTGGCCTGGGCTGAGTGACAGAGGACACGGATATGCTTCAAGGTGAAAAATGCCCGTGCGGAGCCCTGAGCACAGCAACTCCCGAGCAGGGCGGCTGCCCCAGGAGTGACCAGCAAACATGCTGAGGAACAGGATGTCTGGTGGTTACTCTTGATCTGAGACTGTCTGTCAATAGAGTAGAATTTTCAAAACAAAATCTTTTTTATTTTTAATTTTGCCAGTTCTTCCTTATATCTGAGCAAACTAGAGGGGAAATCAAGTAGCAAAATTCACAGTGGGTTTTTGCGGCTCGCACCCCCCGCCCCCAACTCCAATTCCTCGGCCGGCCACGAGGGAGAAGGAGGCTTCTTTCAGGAAGACCCACCTGGACCCTGACTGAAGGGCAAAGGCCCACCCAGATATCAGTCCCCCATCCTGACACCTGGTCAGGTCATTAGGAAGAATCTGCCCAATACCTACTATCCCCACGATAAGCCTGGGTTCCATAGTCCAACAAGGAAATGGAGGGAAAGGAGCCGTTACTGAGAGCTGGCTACATCCCACACAGTTTCACGTTCACCTTTTATTTATTTATTAAAAGTTTGTTTTTTTGTTTATGTATGTACGTATGGCTGTGGCGGGACTTAGCTGCAGCATGAGGGATCTTTGGTTGCGGCGCCCAGGCTTCTCTCTAGTTGAGGCACGCAGGCTCAGTAGTTGTGGCACGCAGGCTTAATTGCCCTGCAGCATGTGGGATCTTAGTTCCCTGACCAGGGGTCGAACCTGAGTCCCCTGCATTGGAAGGCGGATTCTTTTCCACTGGACCACCAGAGAAGTCCCTATGTTCACCTTTAGAACAACCCATGGGTAGATTTAAATGGACGGGAGGTGTGAATACGTAGGCTCAGAGAGGTTAAGTAACTTTCTAAGCTTAGCTCCCGCCAAGGAGATTTCCCGAGGCCTGAGAGGCCTCTTGCCACCCTCTCCCAGGATGCCTCCTCCAGGGTAGGCCCCGAAACAGGCCCCCTCTCACACTCAGAAAAAGAACACACCTGCTCTAACGACAGGACTTAAGTAGGACAATGGGATTGAAGGCTAAATAGGCTAACAGTAAAAACACGAACCAAGCCAGGAATAACTGAAGGTCAATGCAGACCACATGTCCCGATGTGGTGCACTTCACAGGAACGGGAAAACAAGCCCCTCTCTGCAGTGCTGTGCGGAAAAACCCCTCACCAGTCTCCCCAGGATACAGACAGGAGACAGCCTGCAGGAGTACCTGTGATATGCCCCAGTTTGCAAAGGCAGGGGGCCTCTATCCCTGGTTACGAGAACTAACAGAAAATTCCAGGGCAATTCTAGAGGGCCTTGCCCCAGACCCTGAAACTCGGGACCCACGCAGGGAGCCCTACGGTTCATCATCTTACGCTGCATGTTGCCTTCCTGGGCTTGGGAGAAATTTGCACGAGTGCAATACCAAGGGACAAATAAAGACCCAAACTTTAGCAAACAAACAAGCAGGAACGGGGTGGGGGGTGGGGGGTGGGGTGTGTGTGTGTGTGTGTGTGCAGCACGCGGGGTGGAAGTTCCCTGGAGTCGGGGAAAGGAGAGAGAGAAAAGCATTTTTTAAAAAAATGAAAATATTTGTTTCTCTAGAACTGAGAATGAAGAGAAATGACCAGAAAGCACTGGTGAGCGGAGGAAGAAGGGTGACACCATGGTCTCAAGCCAGAACAGAGTTCACATAAGCCCGGGTGTGTGCTTGCTCCCATTCCCGCCCACCCACGGTTCCTGGGGCAAACACATTCTTGGCTGAGCAGGTATGTGTGGGAGGCCTGATTTATTTTCCTACCGCTAGAGCTTTGCCCAGAACTACTTAATCACAATTTTTCAAGGTCATACATTCAAATACGATGTTACTACCTCACAAAACAAATAACTCTAGGGTCTGTGGAGTAGGAGGTGGGGAAAGAAGGAATTAACCATCTTCACTTGAACTATCTTCTTATCCACTCTTACACGTTCTTAGAAAATCAACAAACTGCCAAAACGCATAGCTAAAAGAAATAATAGCTAACTTTAATATAATGCTTACACTCTATGGCAAGCACAATTCTAAATGCTCTGTATGTATTAACTGATTTGACCCTCAACAATTCTTTGAGGTGGGTACTATTATCGTTATTATCCCTATTTATAGCTGCATCCCAAGGGTAAGTGACTTGCCCAGCTACCAAAAGCAGGGCACCCTGTGCACCTGCCCTATGCTATACTCCTTCCTTCTCTGTGTTCGGCTCTCTGGCACCCCCAAAAGGCAAAAATTATAACAAGAGCTCTGTTCCATTATGGGATATCTAACTGATTTTTCCCTGTGCAGTAAGGCTTTCTTTAAGCTACTTTTCTGGGAGGAATATTGTCAGAGCCAGTCCCCACCTTTAACCCTGCAGCTCAAAAAAGCCATATAAGCTGGAAAAGCCCCAGTGCTCAAACCACAATTCCCCTTACACGCTGCCTGATTAGAAGCAGTTCGAAGCAAAGCTTTGATCCCTGTTAAAATGTAAAAGCTCTGGGAGGTGTACTCTTTATGCTCTTATCAGTTTGTAGTGAAAGTGGCACTGTTATCTTTTTAATGGTAAGTTTAATGATAAGAACTTCAGGTGGTTTCCAGGCATCCAATCCACCTGTCCAGTTTGGACCTGTTCACTGCTGGGTGCCTAGAACTCTCCAGGATCTGGCACATTAACAGTTGTTCAATATACCAGCGTGGGTGAACAACTGAGCAAATGAATGGCTATAATTCTTGCAGAGGTCAGTTTTAGGGCACATTTATGATGCAGGTAGGTCTTAAAGTGGCAGCCAGGTTGGGCAAAGTATCACTGGGAGGGTCTAGAGAACAAGTAAATCACTGTCTCACAGTAATGACTTTGAAAGAAACCCCAGGCATATTTAAAGATATGAAAAGGATCTCTCTTTGAATTTACTGAGAATGGATTATATTTTTAAATGTATATAGAGCTAATTTATTAATGAAGAAGGTAATCTAAGAGGGTAGTGATATCTACATCATCTTCCTCTACAATTACACTTTCCCAAAAGATGTGGCGCCCTAGAACAACATCTCTTCTTCCTTAATATTCTCATACCCAAGTCCTACATGTCCTCAGGGGCCTCCACAAATGTCTTTTATTCCAGGAACCCTTCCCTGTGTTCCTGGCCAGAAGAGGTCATCCCCCGCTTTGTACTCAAAGTTACTTTGTTCTTTCTTTTGTGTACATAAATGCACTTCCTGAATTGTTGTATTTTTCTCATCTGCACTACCTGGCTGTCCCCAACTCTATCTCTGTATTCCACAGGGAACCAAACATTTTTCCTCACATAATCAGCATCCAGTCAATATCAGACTAAGGTTTTTAAAAAGACTACTATGGAAATGCTCCAAGGATACACCACCATCTGTTTCTAATGTTCAGATACATTTTAGATATTTTAAAAGCTGTAATTTTTTTTTTTAAATGGCACTAAATGGTTTTATACACAAGCTTCTCACCCACTGCGGACACACAGCATCATGTGCCAAAGATCCTGTCTGGGGAGATCCAGGCGATCCCTGTAGTAGGCTCCCCTGCCACCTCCACATGCACATGTGGACTTCTTGTAAGTGTGACACTGGGAAGGGAAGCTGTAGCTCCACCCGGTCGTGTGAAAAATACCGTGTGCACAGTCTGCTCTCAAGAGGTTGTTCAAGTAAGCACATGAATACAAACCGCACCCAAGTGTCAGCTGCCATTAAATGCGGGCGAGGCACAGGGGGCATCTGGTCGGCCTTGCTTTCATCACAGTAGAAAGTCCTTTGTGATAATACCCTACTTGAGAGAGGGTAAATATTTATTCTAAGAATTAGATGTTTCCTGTATGACTTTAGATTTATGATAAGGAATGTGAGCTATTGTTTCCATACGTTTAGTTACAGGGTTACAATTTTGAAACAAATATTCCCTACCTTAGATTGGTTGAATTGAAAAACATCCTGGGATCCCAAGGCAAGTTATTTAAAAACAAAACAAAACCAAAAAACTCTTGTTATAATTTGCAAGTAATTATCTATGAGAACAGATTTAAAAAATATATATATGATGCATTTAAAGCAAAGTATATAAGTTTATTAAACACAGCAGATAGTGTGAATACAGCTATTATTATACAGTTATTATCAACACCAGATTTTTTAAAGTGTTTCATTATATCTTAAGAGCTTCATTGCTCTTGCTGACTCTTCAGTAAAGATTGTAACTGTAAACTCCAAAAAAATTCATAGTACTAGGAAATGTCACTTTATCTGTTTTATATGGTAGAGTTTCATTTCACGTGATCAAAGGATTCCCTGCCCCCGCAAAAGTTTGAAAACGTCTGTTAGGTTTTCTCAAATCCCAGTCTAGGGAGCAGCTGCAGTAGACCTGGATGAGCTTTTTTACCATATGGCTTTTCCTGGGTTCTTTTCTCAGTAGTTTCCTTCGGATAGGCATGAAGTGAGGTGAGAATATGGCAAGGGGTGGGGAAGCAGGGCGGGAGGGGGGAGGGGGGATGAAGAGGAAACCACTGTATCTAATCAACACATAACTGTCTTCATATAGAATTTTTGGTCAAATGCTTCAGTAAAATTAAGACAAAACAAGTCAACAACATACCCTTAATATGTGAACTTTTTCACAAAAGGAAACAAAGTTAGTTTTATATTATTTGTCCTTTAGTGAACTCATACGGGACCTACTAATACCATATACTTTTCAAAAAGTTCACAAATCATCTATTTAACTTATGTTTCGTTGGTGATCAATAGCCAGAGCATGCATTTGGCTTCTAGAACCTCTTGCTTTATTTAAAATCTGGAAAAAGGTTGTTTTTCTCCTGTCTTCAACCCCTTTTAAATTCTGTATGATTTGTCAACATTTAGTAAACACTGAGGTCTTCTGAGATATTTGCAAGCTCCTTCAGCAAACTAGAGAGTCTGAGAACCACTAATCTATAAACAGTCATCACTGGCTATCTCCTCCACACTGGGCTACACTTCCCAAGACACTGCTGCAGTTCTGTACACTTTACAATTTCAAAATCATTTTTCTTGCTGGAAAAGATTGAAAGTAAAACAGCAGTCAGTGAGATCACAGATTTTTTTACACAGAAGAGGATACTTTGGAATGTAACTACTCTGCTACACTGATTTTTCTCAAGATAAGGAAATATATTTAAGAAACATACCCAAGATGAAACAGTCATTGGCAAAGTGAGAACTCAGCCCCCACCTTCCACAGTTTAGTAATCAAAGATCTTAAGTTCACATTCAGATTCTTCTACTCAACTAGTTGCAGGCGTCTTGGTCAAACCCCATAAGCCACAATTTACTTAGATATTAAAATGGGAATCATATCTTCCAGGGTTGTTAGGTATATTAAAATGAAGATACTTAATGGTCTTCTGGAAAAGCATCTGACTCCAAGTAAGTACACAACAAATGTTAGCAGTTGTAAACACATTTTTTTTGGAACAAAAGAGAATTCTCCAGGGATGGGGTAGACTACCCTGGAAAACCTTTGCGTTCTTAAAGTGGGGACAAAAGGAATTAAGTGCTAGCATATTCCCCAGTGCTATGGGTATGAAGGTTGTGGGCTCGTGGTCTTGAAAAAGGGAGTTAACCGTTGCGGATGATTTCTCCAAAACTGGGAGAGGACAGGGTTAGGGTCCCATGAAGATCAGAGCCCTCCTGACCCATTCACACGCCCACAACCTTCATACCCATAACCCTGGGGGATTCGAGCACCTTCATTTCCTATTTAAACAGTAAAAGACATGGAGAGCATTTGAAGGTGAGGGAAAGAAAGGTGACTGGCCAGGAGAGAACCAGCCCCTTCCTGGCCACAGGTCAGTGGAACCTCATTACTTTATATAAGATACATCAGCCACCTGCCAATTCCAAAGAAGTGCCTGTCCTCAAATGCAATTTCTGCTAAACATATTTCTATACGGAAATTTCTCATCTATTGTATAGCTCCAGAGTAGATGGGTTTAACATCCTCTCTTGCACCCGCAGTGGCAGTGCAGCACCCCCCCCCCCGCCCCCAGCTCCTGCAGGTTCTCCTTGGAGCAGCAGAGCTAAGCAGGGGTTGAGGAAAAGGAGAGGGTTGAACCACGCACCTCTTTAGGGACAGTCACCAAGTTAACTTCTCCTTCTCCACATCCATGGGTAATATGCCCAATGGAGCACTGTAAAATACCAAAGCTAGAGTACTAGTGAAGTTGCTGCCAAGCTATGCTATCATTTCCAACATTCCTGGTAGCAACTACCACACCTGAACCAAAAAGAATAGGCCATCTGAGAACACACACAGGCACGTGGCAAGTTTCTAAGAAAACTACTTGCAGATCAGGAGGGATATCCATCTCCAATCTCACTCAGTCTTTGACCAGAAAGTTCTACAGCACAACAATAGTTTTTGAAAAGACACACCTTTTAAAATATTTATCTACCGCTCTAGACTCCAGCTCCACCCATTCAAGCCCTACCCATTCTTTTACTTTCTGCACAATTGCCACCTTTCGTATGGAAACTTTCCATAAACCATATCCATTCTTCTCATGGAGAAAGGAGTGAACTCCCACGGCACTCTGTCTCTAATGTCCCAATAGCACCATTGTTTTCTACCTGCATGGCTTTATTTCCTCTTTAAGCAACATGGGCATAGGACCTGTATGGTTCTGACTTTCTCCTAGTGCCCAGCATCTTGCACGTACACCATGCATGTATGTATATATGTCCTGGGAGGACACATGGACACACACCAAGATTTACTGAGCAGCTACTATGTCCCAGGCACTGTGTTTTACCTACACCGTTGGTTTTTATCCTTAACAACATCTCTATCAAGTAGTCCTTATCAGCCCCAGCTTGCAGATGAGAAAACTGAAATTCAGAGAGGTTAACGTTTGGCCAAAATCACAGAGCTGAGTTTCAAACCCAGGTCTGACTGATTCTAAAAGCCCATGCACTTATAAAGTTAATATCCAACAAGCATTCAGTAAATCACTTAATGAGAAGCATTTCTATGCAGGGAATTGTGCTGAGAACTACCGAGAATCAAGATGCTTTAAGTTCAGCAACTGTAAGTAACTATACTACAAAGTAGTAAGTAACAAGACCAAGAAAAGGGTTTACATGAACACTCAGGATGTTCAGAGGAGTATGAGACCACTTTTTTGGAGGTGGAGCAGGTAAGTGGAGAGGGGCGGGAGGAGAATTAAGATAATCATGAAGAATATGGCAGACCTGAAACTTGGATTTAGGCAAGCAGAGGTGAGAGGTAATATAGTATGTCAAAGATTAAATGAGCTTACCCTAATATTCTTCCTAAAGCAGGAAAGTGGACTAACAAATTACACTCAATAAGATTGTATCCTTGACAGCAAAGACAATGTCATATACCTGTTTTTTATGTAATATTCATTCTGGAAACATTTAGTAACTATTTAGTGATGGAGAAAGGACAGGAAAAGGGATAAGGGGTGTGGGGTTTGTAGTATTCCTTAGAATATTTAATTAACTCAGACTCACTGTCCCACATGCAGTCTGGTTTTAGAATGCATGTTAATTAAATCCTATTCCAGTCATTAACAATCTTTCACTAAGTTGTATATGTTTTCTACCTGATCATAAGCCTTTATGGGTACTTCATATTCACAATGACTAGCCCAGATCACTGTTATCAGTTTTACTCCCAAAACTAAGCACAAATGTATTTTAATCTATTCATCTGTACATCAAAGAACCCGAAACTTTTTTAGGCATCAGAGGAGTATTAATACTGAATGAACTAGAAATATCCCAATGCCATATTTCAGCTTTTCCAGGCAGAGTCAGCTAAGGGATGATTTCTTTGGTTAGAAGCAGTCATCTACATATTAAGCACACCTGTAACAGCAAAAGACTACAGAATACTAAAGGGTGATCATTCTCTACAAATAGGATGTTGAACATTATTCACCACTGATTACAAGCTAGCTAAGCAATATATCAATTGCTCATTCTATGCTACAAAAAGGTATAACAAATTATAAGAAGTAAAAGCTCAGTGGCTGTGAATAAAATTAAAACTGAATGATAAGTCTCAGAGCTGAGGAGAAAGGAGAAAGGGAAAGAGGGGTTTACTTGCATGTACCCCTTTAAGAAATTGTAACAAACTGGTTTTCTTTTCGCTTTTCAATTAACCTGGCCCCCCCCCCCCCCCCCCCCCCCCCCCCCCCCCCCCCCCCCCCCCCGCGCGCGCGCACACACACACACACACACACACACACACACACACACACACCCTCTACCTGTTTCCATTTCTAATACACCCATACTCCCAGGCGAAATAAGACATCTCAGCTTGACAGGCAGTTTCTTTCAATACCCCAATTTTCGGTATGCAGCATTTCTTAGCATTCAAGAAGTACTACTATGTATTTGTATATGGAGCATCTGAAGGCCAGCTACACACCAAAGGACGAAAGTACCCAGTGGACATCACTGTGGTTTTAGAGCTGGAGCATGCTGTCTGTAAGTTCTCATTTCACAATACTTGGGGTTTGTTAGTTCACTACACTGATAACTTTAGGTATTTAACCTTCAGAAATACATGGTTTCCATTGATTTGTCTATATCCTATTTGATTGTTTTGCATTAAACAGAATTTAAGAGATATTTTGGGGACTTCCCTGGTGGCGCAGTGCTTAGGAGACCGCCTGCCAATGCAGGGGACACAGGTTTGAGCCCTGGCCCGGGAAGATGCCACATGCCACGGAGCAACTAAGCCCATGTGCCACAACCACTGAGCCTACGCTCTAGAGCCGCGAGCCACAACTACTGAGCCCACGTGCCACAACTACTGAAGCTGGCACGAATGTAGTGAATGTAGTGAATTCTACTACATTCTAACTGAATGTAGTGTTGTGTTAGTATAAATGGATGTCAGCTTGAGGGCTTAGGATCACTAACATTTTTCCTATAGAAATTATTTAATTATTGACAATTTTTTTTAGAGATTTTTTTTGATGTGGACCATATTTTAAAGTCTTTATTGAATTTGTAACAATATTGTTTCTGTTTTCTGTTTTGGTTTTCTGGCCTCGAGGCATGTGGGATCTTAGCTCCCCAACCAGGGACTGAACCTGCACCCCCTGCACTGGAAGGCGAGTCTTAACCACTGGACAACTTTTCAGAATTTATCCTACAACGATTTTTCAGAACAAATGACCCACATAATGTTGAGGCCGACTTATAAAACACCTCAGGGGGGAAAAAAATAAATTGTGGGTTGACCCTAATATATTTTAACAGAAGAAAAATGCACTAAGGTTTGATGATCTATGCAATTGCCATGGTTTAATAATGATACCTTAAAGCATCAGAGTCCTCTGAAGTGCTCTAATGGAGGATACCAAGAAGGGTTAAGGACATGGTACCAGTGACATAAATCTACAGAAAATATCCTTCATTAGGGGAGGACACATGGCGTGGTGCAGGGAGTACTGAGCAAGCAGTCAGAAAATCCTGATTCTTATTCCCAGTCCCATCACCAGCAACCTGGATTTCCATCCCTGCCTCTCAGTCACCTCGGCCGACAAAGGGAGATTAGTCCTTCCAGCCCCACCTGCCAGTTTCTGTCAGCCCTATTAGCCAATAAAACAAGCACACACCCAAAACCCAAAACCCATATCTATTACTGAGAATAGGATCCTAGACAGTGTCATCTCTAAAGATGACTGAGGACTACTAAATCACGTATTAGCAAGAAAGAATGGGCTCAGCTCAAACTACTTTTCTAAATTTAGTGTTTATCAATCCATGGATGTCTTCATATTTTTACCACTTATTTCTGCGTCCACAAAAGTTAAACAGTGGTGTCTTCCTGCACTTGTCTCTTTATACACATGTTCCAAAGTTTCTCCAGGGTATATTCCTGTAAGTGGAAAGGCCAGATATGGGGTTTTCCCAGACTTAACCTTACTGTAACGCCTTGGTCTATGTCTCTGGTCCAGAATGGCTTCTTGCATTGGACTCTGCTCTTAATTCCAATTCCTGTTGGTCTCTGACTTTACCTCCCCTGTCCCATTTATAGTTTTGTCCTTCATACTTAACACTCGGCCTGGCTTTTACTGTATGACTTTACCTCCCCTTTTTGATCATCGATCACTAGGCACTACTCCAGCTATGCTGTCTCCATCCAATCCAGCCTCAGGGCCCTTTCTCCACACAGCCAGTGCATGGTGTGTGTGTGAAAGGCACTCCTACGGATACCCCCCGTTTCCCCCTGTCAAAGACCACTGCTTGCTACTTCGGAAGTCAGCAAATGTTTATTAAGTCTTTACTCTGTGCAACGCACAGAGGCCCAACATACATGTGTGCGTGCAGAGTTTAAGTATCATTTGCTCTCCTTACACAGACTCAACGAGTGCTCTATACCAAGAGGCCTCAATTAACAGATTACAATTAACCAGCCATAAGAAACTCCAGTCTGACGTCGGTGACATTTTCAGAGAAGAGGAGGAAGGGAGCAGGTAGGCACACGATAAGAAGGCAACCTCCCTGCCCTGTCCCCACCTCCCACCCTATTTCAAGGTATGTGTTGGATTAAGCGAGGTGAAGAGTAGATTTTCTGTGTCGCACTGAGGATCCTGGAACTTGTTCTATCAAGTGTCCTCCTGCTGCTCCCTTCCCCCCGCTGAAGGGCCACTGTAGGCAGTCAGCATTACTTGTTACATCACGACCCTGGCAAATCATTTCGTTTCTAAAAACACTGAGGATCCCCAGTTGCTAAATCTCAGTCGCTTTCTCTGTAAAAGGGAGGTAAATGATACCCACCGGCCAGGCTTTTTCTGAAGATTCCATGAGAACGTACAGAACAAGCACGTGTAGTGGGGCTTTGTGCCTTGCTCCAAAACTGGGAACATGGGCCAAAGTCATCATCAGACAGACGCCTACTGAGTATAAAGAAGAACTTTATATGTAACAATTAGAGCAAAATCCAAAGACAGAAGCAGCAGTTAGGTACCAAAGTTCAAGCAGGGCCTACTCAATCAAAAGGATTCTTCATGAATCTCCCTTCCACAGGAAGAATTGTCCTAGTTCAAACAGGGGAAAATACTGTGCTTAATTATCTTTCTCTCTCCATCTGGATAGTTCAAGATGCAAAGGACTGAACTGTCAAATAAGCAGCCGCACGGCTCTGTCTGCACCAGGCACCACTCGCACCCATCCACACTCCCCAGCGGGGCTTCTCCTCTGGGCTCCCTGCTACGCCTGCCACTGCCGGCCTATCACTGCACCTCTCCACCAGAGGGCTGTGCCACATGCGTGGACAGGGGGCCCGCAGGGCAGGAAGAGTACTAGAAATGAATGGCAACACCCTCCTCCTGCCCTCAAACAGGGGCTGACCAGAGCGGATGTGTGAATGATCCAGCTTCTACACCCTCAAGCGACCCCACCCTCAGGAGGGATCCAGTCAGGCAGCTTCCTCAGTCTGCCTCCTAAAGGCCAGTCAAGCTGGGCTCCAGCTGCCCACTGTGGTGACTGGCTTGGTAACACACTACTGGTGCTTCTGGTGTTTCCCTCACCTTGCAAATAAGCTACAGGCACAGGCATCCATGTCTCTCTCAGGGCAACTCAATCTAAGAAACCTCATACCACGAGGACTTGAAGAGACATACTTACAAAGCACAGAAGGGTCTTGTCTTAGTTTCTTCTTAAATCTCCTTGCAACAAATAAATAAACTTCAGAGTCTCGGGTTTATCACAGAATTAGCAACACACAATCTAGAGATATTTATATAATATTAAGATAAAATATCCGTGGTGTTTTTGTGATGACCAAAGAGTCCACTGGACTCACAAAAGTAATTCAGAAGAATACTATCATGAATTTTTTTCAATTTGGATAGTGAGTGAGTTCATCCTAATTCAGAAAGATAAAATCACTTTGATATAATGAAAAGAAATTCTAAAACACAGTTTTATTACGTGGAGAAGTTCAGTTCCAGAAACAATTACTGAAGACCTACTAGGTTCCAGACATGAAGATGACCCAGGCCCTGTCTCCAGAAAACTCAGTGTCTGAAAAAGGGAGACAGACATGTAAGTCAATAATTACATTAGAGTCAAAAAGTGCGGTAATTAAACTGTGAACAAAGACACTAGCGGAAGTCCTGTCTGGACGGAAATGGGTCGAAGAAGGTTTCCCAAGCAGGTATTGTTGGAACAAGGTTTTCAAAGATGTCTAGGAGAGTTGACTAGGCATTCCAGGAGTGAGAGAGAGAGCACACCAGGTAGAGGGGCCAGCCTGTGAAAAAGGAGAGGCAAAAGCAGCTCTGTGTGTTCATCAGGCCCGGGCTCCTGTTCAACAGATGTAAAATTAATACTCATGTGTAAAAGAATAACTTTTTCCTCCAAATTGTAAAACCCTCACAAAAATCACTTGACAAAAAAAAAAAAAAAATCAGACAAGTTTTCTGCTTCAAAAAAGCCTCTACAATGCTGGGCCCTCATGTATTATCCTTGAAGCATAAATAAGAGAAAAAACTGTCTGACTCGAAATACAGTTACTGGCTACACACCACCATATGATCCCACCTATATGACAGAAAACGATGGGTACAGTTAAAAGATCAGTGGTTGCGAGAGTTGCAGGGGCAGGGGGATGAACAGGCGGAGCACAGAGAATTTTTAGGGTGGTTAAAATACTCTGTGTGATACTATAACGAGGGATACCCGTCATCATGCATTGGTCTGAACCCAAAGAATGTACAGCGTCAAGACTTCAGGTGATTAAGATCTGCCCTTGTAGGTCATCAACTGTAACAAATGTACTGTTCTGGTGGGGGATGATAATGGAGGGACCTGTGCCTGGGGAGAGGGGATGTATGGGATATATGGGAAATCTTGGTTCCCAAAACTGCTCTAAGATAAATTCATATATACATATATCATCAAAAATGTTCATTATTACTTGTTAAAAGCCATCAGATCCATAGCCATGGGAAGAAAACGAATACTTTTAGAAATAAGACTTATTCTGTTATCTTCTGCATGTTTGGTTTAATTTAAACTTATTCTCAGAGTTTCAATAAATATTGACTGCTACTGCCTCTTTTTACTGAGGCAAATCTTCTCTTTCAGTTCTTTACAGGAGAGGAGAGGAGAGGAGAGGCTGCAACAGGGACTAGAGACTTTAGAAATTGTGTCCCAGAGTTTGGCATTATAGGAATTTTCCTGACTTATTTAACAGAAACACAGCAATGCTACAGTCTTAGGATTCTTTTTCTTTGCCTGGGCTGTCGGGAAGAAAACTTAATACCCTTACAGTTTGAGGTCAGATGTGCAGCTTTTATTCTGAATGTAGCACCTTCGAAAGGGGACATGTAAACAGAAAGCTTTGGTTATTAACAGATAAGATCGTGTTGTTTCACTGTATGACTAGAGATAGCATTTCATAAAACCTAAGAAAAATACTCAAGGTGAACACCACAAAAATTAATGATAGGTGACATTCTGATACTTAATAAATAAAACAGAAAAAAAAGAACCTCGCACAGCAATAAAGGATTCAATTTCAGGGTCTACTAACTTCACCACAAAAGAAAGAAAATCTAAATCAAAGCAAAATAGTTCGGACCCTAATGATGTCAAATACCCTAAGGCCTTGTTAGAAAAAACATTTCCAAAAGTCATTCTTTCCAAATCCTTAACTCCATGAAAAACAGACAAGTGTCACCTCTGGCAGCTGATGAGCAGGAATCCTGATGGACTCAAGGCAGCTGCCACCCTATAAAATATGACCAATAGTGGCAATACTGTCTGTTGAGTCATTCATCTGGTTACTGCTTAGGAGCCACGTGGAAGTAACTCGAAAAGAGAGCTTCTTTTAAGTCATTCTCAGCCACACAAATAGGACAATTTTTCAGAACACTCCTGAGCCCGGCTCTTGCTCTCTTCTGCAGGACTTCTTTTCCTGAGCTCCATCTTTGCCTCCATGGGCTTGCCCCCTCTTTTGCTCACTTTACCTCTCCCAAGCCTTGACAGGAAAGCAAACATCCACTCTTTTGGTCTTCTCCCATCCTAATCCAAAGAATATCACGAAAAAAGTCTTGAAAGTAAGGAACTACACACCTCAAGTAATTTCCAGTAGGAACTGACTAATGGTGCATTAAGAGATCTTGGCCCCAGCATCCTCACTGATTTATTAGCTGTTTAGTCTTTGGCCAGTGACTTAATCTTTCTAAATCCTACTTTCTTCAACTAGCAAATGAAGAGGCCAAATTAGACAACCTCAAAGGGCCTTTCAAGCATTAAAGTTTTGCTTCTGTGAAATATACACAAGCAGAGATGCACTGAACTTTAAGGAATATGGCCTGGCAGATAAGAGCAGACAGGACACCAGGAAAAGTCCCATGTTGTTAGATTCAAATCTTGTATTTTCTCAGGGACTCAGCCCACTCAAAACAGCAACTTCCAAAACCATTATTAATTGCTTATTAAAAGAATCATGAAGTAGGTTCCACAGGACATTAAATTTTAAGATACAATTTCTATTTTCTCTGCAAAGTTAAACAGATTTCTCAACGTCTTAGACTTTGATATGCTGCATGTGCACTGTGAGTTTCCAGGAGAGCTATCAGAACACAGCATTTTCCTAAACTTATTTATCACAGAATCCTCTTCTATACAGCAAATCCTGCAGATCCAGTGTTCCTAGGAATACACTCAGAGATTGCTGTTCTGAACCAATTAAATGTCTGTCCTGCGATGAGTGAATGAACTTGCGGAGCAGCACCCAGAGCACCAACAGGAGCCTGGGCAGCAGGTCAAGATTCCTGTCTCTACTGCAGGTTCTGCTGCCAAGTGGTTGTTTGCACTGGACCCAGTTCACCAGCCTCCCCAGACCCGCTGGGCCCCACCTGCCCTCCAGGCATCAGCTGCCAACCTGCCCACTCCAGCCCAGCCCGGAGTAGCTCGGCATGCAGCCACCCCAGGTCTCTGTTCTGTATCTACACTGCAGAAAATGCTGGCTGCAGAGGCTGCCTCCATGTCATCATCTAGATAACCTGTAACCTTCATTCCACCGTCATCCTAATTTCTACATTATCACATAAAAAATATGGGGGAATGGTCTAGAGTTGCTGCAGAGTAAGAATTCTAAAAAATCCCCAGTTTTCTTCCACATAGACATAACTAAAGAAAACAAACTACAAATCTCTTTTCGAACTATTCTCTTTTCACAGAAATGTCCCAATTAGCAAATTACAATTAAACAAATACTGGTAATTAGAGGAACAACACAGGTTTCTTTGAATTTAAAAAAAAAAAAAAAAAGCTTTTCTGATAAGTATTATTGACTGAAAAACTGTTGACATGTTTGTCACATTCAAAAAGCCACAAATGAATTTCTCTGAAAAACCGAACGTCTATTTAAAAAATCCACAAAACTGGGTCTGTGCCAAGCAAAGCGTGAATGTTACAAAACCATACACCACATGCCCTTCTCTATGTTTCACATGAATTACTAAAGCAAGGATTAAGCTTTTGGTGGTTTGATGTCAGGAAGATCAGACATGGATTCAAATGCTGGCTCTAGCTGGGTGTATTTGGGCAAGTTACTTAATTTTAATTTAACTTCAGACTGCTAACCCATTAAATGAGAACAAGAATACCTAGCTCACAGGATAATTAGGAGGTTTTGTTTTTTTGTTTTTAATTGGGAGTTTTAAGTAAGATAAAACTGAATCTTCCTAGCAGGTTACGGACCTGCTACACTACTTAGAATTAGGTTTGGCTGAGAACGACAGGAAGCTCAAAGTATCAGCGGCTTAAACAAGAGAGGTTTCTTTCTCTCTCAGGAAAATGTCCTGGAAGGCAAGTGGGGCACTCCATCTGTTTTGTTGTTCTAGCACGTGTGACCCAACTTTATGGTCCAAGATGGTGGCATCTAAATTCCAGACGGCAGACTGGGAAAGATATAAATAAAGAGAGGGCAAGAGGGGGACATACTGTCCCTTAAAGAAGGTTCTGGAAAGGATCACATAGTAACACACTTCCAATTAACCAGAAGTTAGTCTCATGGCCATACAGCTGCCAAACGCTCCAGTTGTGTAGTCGGCTCCAGTGATTCTATAAAGACGGGGGTCATGGATACTGGGGGACAGCCAGCAGGCTCTGCCCCAAAACCCAGGAACAGCTCATCTACCATCTCAAATGGCTTCACTTTTCGGCAGGAGTTACATCCAGCCTGTACACATGGGTACAGCCACACCGGTTAAGACTGGCATCCATTCTGAATGTCTGGATTCCCATGTCATACTGATTGTTAACTATTTTGAAAATTACCCTTGCCTTTGGGAACCTGTGCCTTAAAACTCCACAACAAAGATTTCCTTTGTAACATATACAGTTTAGGACATAATTTTCCCTTAACCAGTTATTTTCCCCTTAGTTTTCTTTCCCGAAAAAGCACAGATCCTAGCAACTTGCTTTAATAGAAAAAGATCAATTTTGCTGAATGATAGGGTTCTGTTTTTGTGTTTTTTTTTAACATCTTTATTGGAGTATAATTGCTTTACAATGGTGTGTTAGTTTCTGCTTTATAACAAAGTGAATCAGCTATATATATATACATATATCCCCATATCTCTTGTGTCTCCTTCTCTCCCACCCTCCCTATCCCACCCCTCCAGGTGGTCACAAAGCACCGAGCTGATCTCCCTGTGCTATGCGGCTGCTTCCCACTAGCTAGCTATCTTACATTTATTTGGTAGTGTATACATGTCCATGCCACTCTCTCACTTCTTCCCAGCTTACCCTTCCCCCTCCCCGTGTCCTCAAGTCCATTCTCTAGTAGGTCTGTGTCTTTATTCCCATCCTGCCCCTAGGTTCTTCATGACCATTTTTTTTTTATTCCATATATATGTGTTAGCATACGGTATTTGTTTTTCTGTTTCTGACTTACTTCACTCTGTATGACAGATGCTAGGTCCATCCACCTCACTACAAATAACTCCATTTCATTTCTTTTTATGGCTGAGTAATATTCCATTGTATATATGCGCCACACCTTCTTTATCCATTCATCTGTCGATGGACACTTAGGTTGCTTCCATGTCCTTCCATGGCTATTGTAAATAGTGCTGCGATGAACATTGTGGTACATGACTCTTTTTGAATTATGTTTTTTTCAGGGTATGTGCCCAGTAGTGGGATTGCTCAGTCATATGGTAGCTCTATTTTTAGTTTTTTAAGGAACCTCCATACTATTCTCCACAGTGGCTGTATCAATTTACATTCCCACCAACAGTGCAAGAGTGTTCCCTTTTCTCCACACATTTTCTCTCCAGCATTTATTGTTTGTAGAGTTTTTGATGATGGCCATTCTGACCGGTGTGAGATGATATCTCATTGTAGTTCTGATTTGCATTTCTCTAATGATTAATGATGTTGAGCATTCTTTCACGTGTTTGTTGGCAGTCTGTACATCTTCTTTGGAGAAATGTCTATTTAGGTCTTGTGCCCATTTTTGGATTGGGTTGTTTGCTTTTTTGATATTGAGCTGCATGAGCTGCTTGTAAATTTTGGAGATTAATCCTTTGTCAGTTGCTTCATTTGCAAATATTTTCTCCCGTTCTGAGGGTTGTCTTTTCATCTTGTTTATGGTTTCCTTTGCTGTGCAAAGGCTTTTAAGTTTCATTAGGTCCCATTTGTTTATTTTTGTTTTTATTTCCATTTCTCTAGGAGGTGGGTCAAACGGGATCTCGCTGTGATTTATGTCATAGAGTGTTCTGCCTATGTTTTCCTCTAAGAGTTTGATAGTGTCTGGCCTTACATTTAGGTCTTTAATCAATTTTGGGTTTATTTTTGTGTATGGTGGGCACTCCATTTTTGATGTCATAGTCTCCTAAAGGCTGAAATACAGAGACTTGATGGTGGAAGAAAGCAGCTCCATCCCCACTGCCCATGGCCCATGGGCCTCGTCACCTCCTGGTCACTGACAGTAGTTGTAAGCAAAGGATGAGAAGGAGAAGCAGCAGTGTAGACTACTAAATCCCTACTCAGTGCACATGTGACACAGGCGGGCGGCATGTGCTGAATAAACTGTACCCCATTCACCATTCCAATTAAACCCAATCAACACCAGTATTCATCTTCTTGAAAAACTGGAGCTGAAGCAGAGTGCCCCAGACCAGATCTTTCTGGGATAATAATTTCCAAGAGTTTAAATCCTAAGCGGTGTTCTACAGGTGTCAAGAAAACTTGCATGGGGAAAAAAAAAAAAAAAAAAAAAAATCAGCATTAGGAATATTTTTCCTTCTAAAATGTATTAAATTAAATGTAATAAGAAACAGTTTAAAATAGCTTTAATTGCTGTAAAATAACCAGCCTGTAAGAAATGGTGCACCAACCCTAGGTCCTGGTGTGCTGTGAAAACTCTGGCCAGCCCTCTGCTCTTATTCAACTATTTAATTCTTTCTATCTTAAGTGACCCTTACCTCCTAAACAATCTGTTCTCCATCCTGCACATTTTAAGGATGTGCTTTATTTTTTCCTTAATTACTTTATTTATTAATTTATTTATTTTTTAACGAACAAGCACATAGTTACAAGGTACATTAAGAAAAGAATATACAGTGAAAAAGTCACTCTGTTCTATCTCTGTTTCCCTTACACTATTTCCCTTCCCAAAGGGAACTATTCTTCCTGTTTCCTGTGAATTTGTCCAAATTATGCATTGTCTAACATAAATGTCAACACAAACACATTCTGTTTTGCATTTCCAATATTCTATTCTTTTCTCATTTTAAAAAGCTTAAACATATGTTTTTGTCAGCACTCACTGTAACTTACTTTCCATTCTAAACTGAACAGTGACATTTACTGTATATACAGGTGCTATTTAACAGTGTGTGTGCACCACCAATTATCACAAAGTAATAGTCTAACCTTGAGAAGCTCTTGGTACCAATTTTCTTTCCCACAATTAACTTCTATGGAACACTAATTCTCAACAAATAGCTGGAAGAACATGCGTCTTCAGAGGGAAGAATTTAAAAAATCTTGAATGGGAAGGGCATGCAAGTGCAAGCTCTCCACCCACCCCCAGAAACTCTGCATGTCCCCCTGGGCAGAGTCCCCCATCCATCACCTCTGGAAAACTCACTGAATTTAAGGAGAAAGGTAGCTGAAGAAAGCTTCTAGTGCAACACTGTCCACATGAACGTTCTGCAAACTAGCAATACGCTATATCCACGCTGCCTAACACCCATATCCACCAGCCACATGTGGCTCAATGTATACTTGAAACGTGCCTAGTACAACTGAGGAACTGAATTTTTAGTTTAATTTAGTTTAAATAACCACATGCGCCTAGTGGCTAACATTTTGGACAGTCCTGGTCTACCGAATAGTGGATAAACAGAAAAAGATTACAATCCTTGTTATAAAAACAGGGACGGTAGGAAACGTGTGTGTATGAATATGTACGGTAAGCATGGTAGATCAAGCTCAAGCTACATCTCCTGAATCTTCTTTCTTTACATACCCAAGGCTGAGTGGACTATTTCAAAAAATAATTTCTTTAGTTAAAGTTGGAACAAGCCTTAAAGCTATGCTGCAACTACCTTTAAGATCTGAAATTTAACGAGTTTTAATTTACTGAAAACTCTCTGTTTGATGATGCACTCTGTTTTATAATTTTCCTGGCATGATGTTAGGTGTGCATCACACTAAATTAACAGTTTCTCCGTTAGGTGGAAAAAACAAATTGCAGAAGCATATGTACAATATTATGCCAACTGCACATGTATATATATATATATATATATATATATATATATATATATATGCACATATATATTTATATATATATATGCATGTTTGTGTATGAATAGAACTTATCTAAAACAGTGCTGTTCAACAGCACATTCTGTGATGATGGAAATGCTCTCTACCTACCCTGTCCAACATGGTAGCAACTAGTCATACACAGCTACTGAGCACTTGAAAGATGGCCAGTATGACTGAGGAACTGGACGTTTACTTATATTTAATTTTAATTAATTTAAATTTAAATAGCCACAGTGACTTCCCTGGTGGTCTAGTGGTTAAGACTTCGCCTTCCAACGCAGGGGGTGTGGGTTCAATGCCTGGTCGGGGAGCTGAGATCCCACGTGATCCCACATGCCTCACGGCCAAAAAACCAAAACATAAAACAGAAGCAATATTTTAACAAATTCAATGAAGACTTTAAAAATGGCCCACATCAAAAGAGTCTTAAAAAAGAGAAATTTAAATTGCCACAGGTGGCAAATGGCAACTTTGTTCGACGGCACGGGTCTAGAAGAATAAACCTCAAACTGTTCAAAGGCTACTTCAAATGGGCTTATGATCGGAGGGAAGAAGATAAAGTTTTACTTAAACTTTACACACCACTGCAGTGTTTGCATTTAATTATCTAGTTTCGTACAACTGGCACGTATAGCTCATCACATGAATAAATACGAAGCGAAGGTGTCTCATTAGCTCGGGCCTCCGTAACAAATTCCACCGACTGGGTGGCTTAAACAACAGAAAATTTTCTCTTACAGTTCTGGAGGCTGTTAGGGCCAATGTGAGGGTGCCAGATGCCTGGGCTCTGGTGAGCGCTCTCTTCCTGGCTTGGGGACAGCCCCCTTTTCACTGTGTCCTCACGGGGGAGTGAGCGTGGTGGGGAGCAAGCTCTGGTCGTCCTCTTCTTACAAGCAAACTAATCCCTCATGGGGACACCACTCTCTAAACCTGTCATCTCCCCAAGGCCCCACCTCTGAATACCGAACACTGGAGATTATTGGGCCTTCAACATATGAATCTGGGGGACACAAACATACAGTCCATAACAGAAGGACACAGGGAAGAACAAAAAATTCCTTCTACTTTGTGGATCTCTCTACTCCAGCCACTTAGCTCAGCAGGTGCCCTAGAATCCGTACTATTAGGTTTCCGACATCTGGTTCTTGAACAGCTTAGGACAACAGCATTTTCAACTGAGAAGAGTGTGGCCAGTCTCAAGACCTTAAGATCGTACAAATTCCTGTCTGAAAGAACACATTAATGATTCAATGTTCTCATCTCTTTATGTAATTTCTTGATGCCCTCAGCAACCGAATGGTGGTGCCAGATGTACGACAGGCAAAGCCGGAAAGGACACTTCACATGTTACCTTTAACCGTGCTTGTTCATAGCTGTGCCAGAATGAGCAGAACTGCCTTAAACCCTCTGGGTCACCTCAACACACTTGTTTTTCCCAGATCATTTGCTGGGAAGGTACCTTTTTGCAGGGGAGAGGACAGAGTCAAACTCAGCTTCCCACAGGCCCAGTGCCTTCTCCTCTCTCTGAGTTTTGGGGAACTTCTGCAGCTTCCCACAGGTCCCAAGGTCTCCAGGTACGGGGTCGGGAGGGGGGAGCAGCTGGTGTTCCCAGACAATGCCTGTAAACAGCAGGTGTCCCAAATCCAGGCTCCCTGGTCCGAAGCAGCCTGTGTATGCACCCACCATTAAGGGTGCTTTCTTGTGCCCCATAAAAAAGGTGAAGCTGTGAAGATGTTTGCCAGGGCTAGGAAGAGGGGGAAATAAGGAGTGACTGCTCAACGGATACACAGAGGTTTCTTTTGAGGTGATGAAGATGTTTTGGAACTAGACAGAGTGGTGGTTGCACAACATTAGTGTATTAAATGCCACTTTTCACTTTGAAATGGCTAACCTTATGTTATGAACTTCACCTAGAAAAACAAACAAAAAAAATCACCAAAATCTGTTTTTAAAAACATAGGAAGCGGGCACCATCCCATCACTCAAGCACAGACCTACACTGCACTGAGGGCGCACTGGCCCTGCACACCTCTCTGTGGGACGATGGGCAGTGGTGGACCCCCTTCCTTGCCGTTCTCAGCCAAGCCTTGTGAGCTCTCCCTTCCCCCAACAAAGCTCTGTCCTTTACCCACGCTCACTGACACTGCAGAATGTGCCCTAAACCCTGGGAAGGCCCATGAGGAAATGCACCTCGCTGGAGAGTCTAAGTGCATCCTCTCCAACTCTCTGTATTCTAACTCAGCCACTGATCTATCTGTTGCTCTCAGGTTATATTCCCTAAGGACCTCCCACTCAGCATTCTACCAGAATCTAACATTGAGGGCAAATGCCATCTTCCTGGTTCTGTAGTGATAAGAAAATTCCTCAGGAAACTTAGACTGCACTCTTGATTGCTCTGGCTTCAACCAAACACAGCGGTTGACTCTACCTGAACAATCAGTGCAATCATTATGGTCGTGGTTAACTAAAATGTCAAATCTGTTGTTTGAATAAACTGACAAATGGTTGGACTGAATTAACTTTTTTTTTTCTAGGTACCACACCAACATTCAGTAACTGTTGGTGGGAATATGGAGAGTTAGTTAGGAGGAAAAAAATAGGGAAATAAAGAAAAATGGCTTTCTTTAGTCTCTTCCCTGTATTCTGTCACATCTGCTCCAGCTCTCCTGATCACACTCTAGAACCATCTTTCCAAAACGTATTTGACTATGAGGTCCTTTTTCACCCCAACACCTTTCACTATCAACCCTTACTTTCCCCATCTCAGTAAATGGCCCCTTCCTCCACCTAGTTGCTCAGTATAAAAATCTCAGGGTTCTCCTTGGCTCTTCTTCCATTCATACCCCACAAATGATCTCTCAGCAAAATGTACCAGCTCTCCCTTCAATGTCCCCAATCCAAGAACCTCTTCCCCAATCCAGACGGAGCTACCAGCCCATCTCAGGCACATCAGCTCTCCCCTAAACCACCCTAGCTTCTACTTTTGACCCTCAACCCCACAGCGTCCAAAGTGACCTTTTAAAATTCTAAGTCCTAACACGTCTTTCCCCTGTTCAGAAAGACTCCTCACGCCTGGGAATCAAACCTAAACTGCCCACCACAGCTATTAGCCTTACGTGGACTGGAGCTCGATCTCTGTCCAACTTCACTTCCAAATGCTCTTTCCTTTCCTGCCTGTCCTGCTCTGACAGAGCTGTCCCTCTGACAAGCCAAGCCCAGGCTCATGCCAGGGCCTACGAGCTTGCAATTCCCTGTGCCCCGGATGCTCTTCCTCACTTCACTCAGTGCTGTGGACTGAACGCTTGCGTCCCCCACAATTCATAGGTTGAAGCCCTAATCCCCACTGTGATGGTATGTGGAGGTGGTGCCCCTGGGAGGCGATTAGGTCATGAGGGCGGAGCCCCCATGATTGGGATTAGGGCCCTTATAGGAAGAGACACAAGAGAAAGGATCTTTCTCTCTGCCCTGTGAGGATACAGCAAGAAGGCAGCTGTGGGAAACCAGGAAGAGTCCTCACCAAGTACCTGCCCGTGTTGGCCCCCTGATCTCAGACTTCTTCCAGTCTCCAGAAGTGTGAAAAATAAACGTCTGTCGTTAAGCCGCCCATCTATGTTTTATTTGTTACAGCAGCCCAAACTGACCAAGACAGGACTGTCAGCTCCTCAGAGAGGCCTGGGATGTAGTGATTACAGCAGCACACCACCCCCCCTTCCCGTTTCTCCCACCCCTTTACTCGGCTTTACTTTCTTCCCAGGATCAACCACCACCTGGCTTTGCAACGCATGTTTATTGGTTTCCTGGGAGGCCCCCACACCAGAACAAAAGCTCCAAGTGGGCAGAGGTATTACTTTGTGCCCTCATCTGTCCCCAGCACTCAAGAGTGGTACCTGGCTGGTAGTAATGCTCAATAAACGTCTACTGAACAAATTAATAACTAGTTCTTACAGAACAGTCTCTCAGAATAATCAGTGAGTTGCTTCTCTACAGTAAAATAATAAAAACAAAAAGAGTTGAGTTGGGAGAGAGGATAGGAACTATGACGTCGGGACCCACTCCGCAAAGAAGTGAAGGCCAGGGCACATCCGTGCACAGGACAGAAGCAGCTCAGGCTCCTCAGTAGGATGCAGAGGGGCTAGTTCCCAGCTGCCCGTGACACATAAAACTGGACTGAACTATCATCTTCAGTCATCTCAAAGGGGTTCTGATATACCCTCTGCGACAGACAACCTATTTTTTTCCTCTTTAAGACATAAGGCACTGAAGATATCAGGTTTGTGGGAAAGTAAGTCAAGGCATAAGTCTGAAGTCGGCCTTAGACAGTAACAGAGGGGCAAATAAAATATTTTGGTGAGAATACGTTATGCATGAGGATCACAGTGATAACAAACGCACCATAAACTGAATAAACGTGGTATGAAAAAAAACAGGATTGTTTAAAAGACTAAGAAATTACATAAATATAATGCTCAGCACAGATTTTAATAGTCTTTATTATAACATACTGGAATGTCACAGTCAGATGTTTCTCCCTACGATCATCACAAGGGCAGTACTATGTCATGCTCCTAATCTTTGCATCCCTGAATGCCTAGTTCTGGAATGAAATAATTAATAAATCAGTGAATAATGTCCTAAATGTTCCCGTTTTTATGTGAAAGCCAACCAAAGAGATGAGACAAAAGAAGAGAAGGGCGAGAAAATGAGAGAAGTGCGGAGCAGCAGCACGGGGGAGCAGCAGCATTTACAAGGAGCAGCAGCACGGGGGAGCAGCAGCATTTACAAGGAGCAGCAGCACGGGGGAGCAGCAGCATTTACAAGGAGCAGCAG